>JACCGJ010016989.1:0-88007 GCA_013407085.1 Atriophallophorus winterbourni | reverse complement strand
AGAGAAATTCCTTTCAAGGCAACTTTCGCTAATGGGGCCTTCGATGTGAACGTTTTCGGTTTTAAGACGCTTTTAACACCTTGCTGGGTGCTGTGCTGCAAGAATTCAACCTTTTCCATTGATTGGTTTGGTGGTAAAGTTGAGTATGATGGACTATCTACCGGCTCTTCGGCAGTAACGACGGGTAACGACGGTGTCTTTATAACGTTTATTATCAGTTCATTTAGTTTGTGTATACTGGATTCCATTCCATTTAGACGCGTCTCAATATCATATTCAGGGGTTTCGTCGCCGAGGCTGACGGTGTTGATTTGGCCTTGCAAACAGACAAACATAACAAACACCAGGGCAATCATATCCATTATAATCGATACTAAATCCGAGGTCAGCGATTTGTCGCATAGCATGACATTTCGAAAAGAATGGTAACATGTGAAAGGACTTGCCTTGGATTACCGACTTTCGGCAAACCGCACCAATGCAGCCCGGTGCGCTTTGTTTTCGTTTCGGGGTCATCCGGTCAGGGTTATGAGCAGCACTGTTCAGTGGTTTGTGCACAAGCATTGGCTCTGTCGAGCGATCGATGATGAATATAGTGTGCGCGACAAAAAAAATTCAGTGTTCACGAAAAAGAGCAAAATCAGAATTTAATCCGGTGATACTCTTCGATCGCACGATGTTGAAAGTATGACCAGTCGACGGCGAAGAATGAGATCTTTCCGATGACGTTAATCCCTTTGAGGACTTGAAGAGTATTAACAGAGTTGCACGCGTAGATCCAATATGGAAAAATCACGATAAATCCCAATTTGCTCGTATTATCGAATACCGCTACGAGAGTGGTATATCCAGAAAGCTGACTTCGAGAGGAGTCCAACAAAGTATAATATGTCCACGTAAGTGTAAGTTTAAGAACAGTATATCCTGATAATCAGGAGCTCAAAATAATGCGACCGCACGGCACGATGTCAATATACTGGTTCAGGCTGACAGATTCCCACAGTGAATAAGGAAGGCGATGCAGTCCCTTGGATAAGGACTTTGTTTTGCTCATGCTGAATGGTAGCCCAAATTCCCCGCATGCCGACGAAAAACAGTCCATTAGCGACTGGAGGTTCTCTTGGGACTGAGCAATAATGGCAGCATCGTCGGAAAACAGCTGGTTAAGGATTAGCACATTTCGTGCTTTGGTTTGTGCTCTCAACCGATTAAGATTGAGAAGCTTGCCATCACTTTGCGTGCGTAGGTAAATTCTTTCTGTTTTCGTCCTAAAAGCGTGCTTTAGAAGAAGATCCAAGATAATTCTAAACAGCGTGGGAGGAAGGACACACCCTTGTTTAACGCCTCGGTGAATTTCAAAGGCTTCTGAACGGAAACCGTTAAAATGGACTGAGCCCTTCAGGCATTAGTGGAAAGAAATGACGAGTTTGAGCAGCCTCGGGAGGCAGTCTATCAGATGAAGCATTTTGAAAATAACCTCTCTGCTGACGTATTTGAATGCCTTCGTTATGTCAATAAAAACAATGAATAATTAAATACGCTGTTCATGACACTTTTCTTGAAGCTGTCTCATGGAGAAGATCATGTCACCGGTTGATCTTACCTTGCGAAGCCACATTGAGATTTGGAGTAGATTTTATCAGCTAAAACTTATACCCGGATCTGTAAAACATTAGCAAACAATTTGCCTACAAAAATCAGAATGGAGATTCCTCTGTAATGGTTGCAGTCGCCTCTATCGCTCTTATTCTTAAATCGTGTGATGATCTTTTTGTCTCGCATCTCTTGTGGGACGCACTAGTCCTGCCAGCATTAATTCGCACATGGTGAAGAGGTTGTAATAATGCCGCTCTACTGCAATGACGGTCCCAAGTCCGTCTGAGAAAGGAGGAGGGTTGGGGTTAGGTCTAGCAACCCTATCCTGTAAAACCTACATTGCAACGGAAACTATGACAACAGGTCCAAATGTTTTACATATCAATGGCTACAGGAGTGACGCGAACCTTACGAAAGGTCCCATGACGGATAGAGATGAAAGCCGGAAGGAAGTTTCTAGCACAATGGCCGATCTCCTTGCGCAGAAAAAAACAATAAGACTTGGTTGCTGGAACGTTTGAACGCTGTATCAACCTGGCAAGCTGGCTCAAGCCATACATGAGCTCAACAGGTATGATCTGCGTATACATGGAATGTCCGAGGTGAGGTGGAACGGCTTTGGACAGCGAAAGCTCAATAGCGGTGAGACTATTATTTGTTCAGGAGGGCAAGATAACCTCCATCATGGTGGAATCGCTCTGCTTGCAAGCAGAAAGACCAGCAGTACGATCGTGGAATAGAAGTGTGGAAACGAGCGACTCCTATATGCGAGACTAAACTCGAGCTTCTGCAAACTCTCGATTGTTGTAGCATACGCTCCACCAGAAAATGCAGCCCAAGAGGAGAAAGACAGGTTTACGAAGCCATGCAATCAGTCTTGAGGGTCATCCAAAAGCACGACCTACTGGTGGTAATAGGAGATTTTAACGCTAGAACCAGAAATGTAAATGTAAATGTAAATACGGACAGGAAGCCTACCATGGAAGTGCATGGTGTTGGCCAACAGAATGATAATGGGGTGAGGCTACTTTACTTCTGCGAATAGAACGATCTTGTCGTTGGAGGCACCCTATTCATCCACAAAAACATCCATAAAATAATCTGGTCTTCTGCGGATGGCAGAACAGAAATTCAAATTGATCACATGATGATAAATGGTAAATGGAGGCGCTCGTTACAAGATGTGAGGATCAGGCGTGGTGCTGATATTGGTAGCGACCATTTCCTGGTTGTGGAAAAGATTTGTTTGAAACTGAGAAGGGCAAATATCGGAATACAGCGCAGCCCACAGTTGAATGTGAATAAACAGAGCGATGACGCCACGAGGAATGCTTTTGGCAACATCCTGAGAGAGGAAATCAGCGCCCGTCCCAAGGATTCAATGAAGATTGATGTTTTCAACCGCACACTAAAGGCCGCCGGAGAAAACGTTCTCGGGTACAGACAGAGGGGCAAAGCCTCGTGGATCTCGTCGAAAACCTGGCAACTCATAGAAGAGAGAAAAGATGCAAAGAAACGCATGCTGAGCAAGAAACCGTCTAATGAAAGGAATGCCATCACTGAAGAGTATAGAATGAAAGATAAAAAGGTTAAAAATCAGAGAGGAAGGATAAAAGACGGTATGTGGAAAACCTGACACAACAAGCAGAAGAGGCGTGTCAAATGAATGATTTGACAACGTTATATCAGATTAATCGAAAGCAGTCAGGCAAGCAACCAACAAGTGAGGACCCAGGATGTAGATGTAATAACTGATGCGAAAGACGAGTTAGCCATATGGCGAGAACATTTTGAGCTTATTCTTAACCGCCTACCGCCTCAAACCAACGTCGATATACCTGAGGCACCTACAGACCTCGACGCCAACACAGACCCCATAAGACTCCAAGAGGTGCAATTGGCTATCCAGAGGTTGAAAAATGGGAAGGCACCAGGTGACGATGGAGTGTATGCCGAACTGCTCAAGGCGGGAACCGAAAAGACGTCGAAAGTTTGGCGAGACCTATTCCAGAACATCCGGGATACTGAGCAGATACCGGGCGCCTGGCTTTCGGGTAATATAATCAAACTTCCCAAAAAAGGTGACTTGAGTTACTTCACCAATTGGCGGGGTATTACGCTTCTATCATTCACAAAAAATGTATTCTGCCGCATCATTCTCCGACGTGTTTTCAATGGAGTTGAATCCATTTTACGACAAGAGCAAGCCGGGTTCATGAAAGGAAAATCTTGCATTGAGCAAATCTTTGTCCTCCGTCAGATCCTGGAGCAGCATGAATGGAATGCAGAGCTATGTGTGGCCTACATCAACTTTCAGAAGGCCTTCGATAGCGTTCAGTGACCAGTCTTATGGAAAATCCTCCGTCATTATGGTGTACTATCAAAGATAGTATATCTCATAAGAGCCTTTTATGAGAAGTTTGAATGCCAAGTCGCTCACAATAGAATGCTCACTGAAAATTTTGAGGTTCGTACGGGTGTGAGGAAAGGATGTATCCTCTCACCGATAATCTTCTCCCTAACAATAGACTGGATTATTAGACAGGTGATCGATGGGAGGGCAGCAGGCATTCCATGGACCACAGCGGTACCGTTAGAAGACCTGGACTATGCGGATGTAAATGGTGACTGTAAAGATGAGGTCAGAAGAAGGATCGGGAAGGCGAAGCAAGCATTCTGCATGCTGAATTCCATTTGGAAATCCTCCGCTCTCAGCATTAACACGAAGATCAAACTCTTCAAAAGCAACGTTCTGAGTGTGTAGCTTTATGCATCGGAATGCTGGAAGACGACCACTGCCATTCAGCGCAGAATGAACGTGTTCCAAACTAAGTGCTTGAGAAGGATTCTACGGATTTTTTGGCCACACACCATTTCGAATGAAGAGCTCCTTCGAAACACTGGTCTGGAGGTGGTATCTACCGTAGTCAAAAGACGACGGTGGAGATGGTTCGGTAATGTCTGCAGGATGGATCCCAGTTCGCATACGAAGGTAGCCATTCACTTGCTTCCGCAAGTTAAACGAAAAAGGGGACCGCCTTAGGAAACTTGGCGCAGAACGTTGGAACTACATGCACAAGGATTCACGGTGCAGACGGCAACGGAACCAGCGGCAGACCGGAACCAGTAGCGTGGGGTTGTCTTCGCCTCATGTGCTACCCGGCACGGAGAGGACTGACACACACTGACACAGCATTTGATAAGCTCAGGTAGAATTCCCTTGTCCTCAGTGGCCTTCACATTCGAAAAGCGGTCGATTACCCTATTGAGCTCATCAAGAGTAGAGGGGGCATCTTGATATTCAATGGTCGGCTAACGCTCGACATTTTTAAGTATATTCGGTAAAACGGTTCTGTCCATAGAGTAGAGGGAGGAGAAGTGCTCTACCCATCTTTCCATCTGCTGAGTTTTGTCCACAATCGGGTCACCAGATACAGACTTAATGAGAGCTGTTTTAAGTTTGTTTGGACCAATGGCTCTCTTGATCCCATCATACATGCAGTGAAAATTTCTAGTATCCACAGCTTTTTGGATATCGAGGTTAATTTCAGTCTAATACTCATTTGCCCATCATCTTGCTGTCTGTTGGACCTCATTTCTAGCTGCTCTTAGAAGTCGTAAGTTTTCATCTGTTGGCATACCTTTGAACATCAAGAATGCTGACCGTTTCTCATCCAACACAGCAGTCATTTCAGAAGCTTTTGCTTCGAACCAGTCGCTCGTTCGAGCTTTCTTCGGACCAAAAGTGGAAAGTGCGACTACACATGTGCAGCGTTTTATCGATTCCCAGTTTTCTGAAGCCGATTCGAGTGGGGTTGTCTTGTTGAACTCGGCTGTGAAGGCGTTTGCAAATAGCGCAGTTAGATTAAGTTCGCATATGCCAGTGACGTCTAACCTTGGCTTAGCAGACAATTTGGTTCAATGAAATCTCGTTTGGGAAATCTTCAGTTTTGCACAGACCAGTGAATGATTAGTGTCACAATCTGCGCTTTGATATGAGCTGGTGAGAAGTACGCTTCCTATATTAGTGCGCCTAACAAGAATAAGATAAAGCTGATGCGAATGCTTAGAGCGAGGATGTTTCCGAAAGACCTTATGTTATGGTGTTGTTTGAAAGAAATTGTTACTGACACAAAGACTGAACCGTGTGCACAATTTTAAAAGGCGTTGTCCGTTTTCATTGGTTTTACCTACACCGAACCTCTTGAGACAGTTTTGCGAAGACTCGTAATCTGCACCACCTCTAGCATTGAAATCACCCAATTCCAATACACAGTTTCTTTGTGGCATGTTTGTGAGGACTGTTGCGAGGTAATGATAAAAGAGTCTTTTAAAGCAGGTGTCGCAGAGAGCGTTGGTGCATAAACGTTGTCCAACGTAATGTTACCAGATTCAAATTCCAAATACGTTCGCTCCCATTGCTGCTCGGCTCGCTGCTTTAGTAGGTCGTTTCGCACTGCAAATCTTTTTCCATGCAGTCGAGGCTCATCGGAACATCTTGATTTCTAAAAACGTGTAATCTTTTTCTGTTAGCATACCAGTGTCTGGTAATCACGCCTCTTATAGGGCAGCCGCGTCGATATTCAAACTCTTTAACTCATTCTTAATCACAGCTGATTTTCTTACGCCTCTGATAATCGAGTCGTCGTCATGAAAATCTGGAAGCATGAACCGGACGTTCTAGGTTCACAGTTTAAGAACTGACCTTTGTTGTTTAATTATTCGTTTCGCTGGTGCAGACAAATACAGTCTGCTCGTCGGTTGATTCCTAATCCCCATGCACCAAATGAGGATAGCAAAACGTGGTGAGAAGAAACCTTATTGATTGGGGCTGACAGTTTGACGCAAGCGGTAGCCGTCCAATGAGACCTGCAATTCTCTCCCACCGTCGGAAGCATCCCCAGGCGCTGAGCTCTAGGCCATTCGAGCCATAGCTTTTAATTGGTATATGCCGCTTCCCGTGTTATTATCCGTAGAAGCTGAATGGAGTGCCCTCTCAATTGGTGCTTCGTGATATACGCCAACGCAGTTCAACATGGATAACCAGCTGTTGCCCATGCAGCAAGTGTTCCCTCGTTACGGCACCACCGGTACCAAAGGAACAGCTAGGCTGATACGTTTGGACTACGATGCCGTCACAGGATTTGGCAGGTCGAAGTTGAATAAAACTTCGGACTGCCTAACGGGACTCCGGCTCACGATTTTTCCTCGAGGTTGACTCCTGAAGCTTTGTCCGTGAATGCTTCAATGGTTTCAGATTGTGTAGGTAAACTGTTCCACAATTGCACACTGCGAACGGATAATGCATATTTTTTGCAGTGCATTTCAATTAAATTTAATGATCTAAAACGCATATAGCCTTACAAAAATCACAGAATAATATGTGAATTACTGCTTACTGAGCAGTTCAGGAATCAGGTAAAAATTCATTGGGCAGAAACTGTAAATACATGGGTTCATGATGTATAGTTTACTTCGAATTGCCAGAAAGTATTCAACAGGGCAGGTGGTATCTTGGTTGTGCTGTGGATAATTTTTGGGCGGTTCTCTCCTAAAATGCTCACCCGCGCTTTAAATACCGACATTCATCCCAGCCTGGGCACCATTGCGGCGTAAAGCCATTGAATTGCTGGATAAAGTTTACCACCGAGCGACAAAGCTAGTTGATGGGATGCAGCACATTCCATACTTAGATCGAATGGACATGTTGCGTTTGACCGATTTTACACAAAGGATATTAAGGAGCGACATGATGCTTACATATAAAATACTGCGGATGGAAAATCACCCTCTCCGCGAGTTGATAAAATCTAGTTCCCTTACATGGAGTCACTCAAGCTGTCTCGTTATACCACAATCGAGACTTGATTGTAGACGTCATTTCGTCTCGGTACGTATTTTCTTCCTGTAGAATTCACTATCACTACGATCATTGATTTCAAATCGAAACTGTATGTTTATATCAAAGAGCATTCCACTATCGGTCTTATATATTGACCCCATATTAACCCACACAAACCCAAACACCTCAATAGAATTTTAATTGCATTCTCGGCATTTTTATAGCTGTCATCCAATGGTACATGTGATGCGATTGCATTTTACACCATAAAATATTGATTCTTGATTCATGAACTTTTATTGAATTATCTGTTCCACGACTATTTATATCCTGTTTAATTAATTTGAATATCCTGTTTTTATACACAAACATTTTAATTTTTACTATCCTTTAATTTTGGTTGAGATTGATGCTTTTTAGACAATTAAAACTCTCTAATTACTTAAGAATAATATTGAATAAGGCACATTCACCCATGATAACGAGGTTTAACTCGTCTCGTTTCATATAATGACACCTTATTATATGGTTTTATACTATGACATTGTATTTCTCTCGTTACATTGAATGACATCAATTACACTTTTAACCGTCAAAACGGTCCAGGAAAATCGAGTTCAACGTCAAAGATTTTAGTCACGATATAAACACCAATGTGTCTATCCAACGGTTGAGTCACGCGTCCAAACCCACCAATATATTGACGAGACAATACGTGAGATGAGTACGGTACTATTGAAGCAAAATAATTATACAATAAAAATAGCAAACCTCAATTATTCCGCTTCGTACTGAATCCAAAAACAAGAATATTCAACAGCAACAATGACCACGAATGATTGCAACTTCAAATAGCGCGCAAACGGCCAAATAAAGATACACAAATATAAGCTCAAGAACGAATAAATTCAAGTAGTTCGGTAAAACAAAAATGGTAAAAATATACAAAAATACCAGCAGATTTAAACAGTTAGTTGTCAATAAAATAAATTCAATGTACATCTTACACCGCCCCCCGAAATCCGCGCCGGATTTCTCAAAGGCTGACAACGTACATGCTCTGGTATCCTACCCTATATCTTTACCCATCGCTGATTATATCATAATGGCAACCAGACGTTATTATCTAAGAACAAAGTGAGATAATGTCACGATGCACAAGACGTTCTCCATGCCTCACACATGTGACAAAATTCACCGGCCATTTCAGCCAGATTGGTTAGAAGCCAGACGTTTTCCATGCCTTACCACAACCAATCTAGCTGGCCTGGTCCCTTTACGTGACAAAACCAGTTCCGATAACAGCATCCACGTTCGATGATGTATTTTCTTCCGGTACAGTCAAATCAGTCCAAAAGCATGTTTGATCTAATTCGAAATGAATTTCTTCCTTGAGTACGGTAGTAAGTGATACTACCAGCTTAGCGGCTACTAATTCCAGACACGAAATAGTAGCAGGCTTGACTAGAGCAACTCGCGACTTCGAGCAGAGTAGGCAACAATATGACTTAGGACTAAATCGAATGTAAATCGCGGCTTCATACCTAAGTTCCAACGCATCACAGAATGCATGTAACTGAGGCCGAACTACGTGAGCACCTTTGCGCTTCATAGATCGAGGAATTCTTAGTGATTGCGGTTCCCGAACATTGGACACCCAGATCTTCCAAACTCGCACATCTGTCAAACATAGTTCAGCATTCTTTATTTCTTCCCTCGTTAGCTGTTTATCACATGAGGCACTATCGTGTACATCCCTTAACTTACGAGGTTTCTTAGGGCTAATAACTGCACGGTAAGGAAGATTACATCGAGGTCGAACGTTTGTCGACAATTGATGATCCGGAACAGTAGTTGCATATCCACAGATGAAATTGTGTTCCATCACGCTTGCATATTTATGGAGTAACTCAGGATTTCGCAGAAACCTAGAACGCAGACTCTGTAAACGCGACTTTGCTTGTTTACAGTTGTGGCAGATTGTATGGAAATCTCTTTTCCAAGGTAAACACACTTCAAAATGGCCATCTTTCTGTTTAGTCCCACGATGCGCTTGTAACCCATCCGCTCCAATAAGCAGGCCAACTGCGGTATCGGGACAATCATTTGAAACAAGATCCTTCAAATGATTAGGTGAAGTGAGGCAGTCCTTCTTCGTCAAATGCTCAATCATTTCAGGAAGTTGCATGGACTCATCCATCTTAGACAGTTCAAATTTTAATCGGGCTAATCGAGTAGCATTCGCAGCTATCAACAGTTCTAACTCAATCTCTTGACGCCTCTGTTCTTCCGCTACTTGTGCTAACACAAACTGCGCCCTAAGATTATGAGAGCTAGAACTAACTACCGAACCAGAGCATGATATGTTATCAACCAATGAAGAAACACCGACTTGCCCGTCAAACAGGTCCTTTTCATTGTTTCTTGGATGGATCTTTGACCATTTGTTCTCCATCTTTTTTTTACTTCACCTTGACGTGACGTGCAATTGGATTAATTTTGTCCTCCGATATTTTTGGATATAACTTTCTTGGTTTTCATCCGATCGGTTTGATTTTTGGATATCTATCTGAAAGCTTGCTACGTCGGATCTATTCATACAAGAATCATCCATCTGCGACGTGTCGTTCTTTGTGTACGTCAACCGTGGATTTTTCTACAGTTTGTTCGTTTATTTGAATCGCTTCTGTGTTCCTGCTGTTCGATTACCCCATCGGTGTTTATCTTTGTCGGGAACTACTCGGAGAAATACACAACGTGATATCAAATTCACGCCAAAAATCTCAAAGGGAATCTGGCAAATTAGCAGCTAAATCGAGTGACGAAATTTTCCGACAACCCGTCATTTTCCGTCAACTCCGCCCAATACCACACAAACCAACCGCAGCCGTATCGATTTTTGTGCTCTGATTTGTACTTTTGGTTGACCCCGTTAACATGAAACAATCTGATGTTCGCGAAACGTGCGTCGTCTGCATGAAAGTCGTCAGTGGTAAGGTCAAATCTGTCACGTGTCAAAACTGTTCCCACAAATGTCACGCAAAATGTGACAAATCATTGACCCCGGATGCGCTATCGATCCTGATGGATGAAAACATGCCTGGTGTATGCTACGTGTGCAAAAGTTGTCGAGCTAAACCAAACGCAGATTTAACTGCTCGAACAAGTGTTGCGCAAAGCAACCTGGATGATCGGATGCTGAGCTTAGAGCTTATCATACAAACGTTGAAGACATCGGTAGAGACTCAAAATTCTCAGTTTGCCAGTATGTTTTTCGATAAATCGGAAACCACTGACGGTAATACCAGTCAGATAAACGCTAAATCTTCGATCTTTCAACACGAATGTTCAGCTGTTGCAACTGTGCCGGAGTGTCTTGAGGAGCGTCCTTTTCATCAAAAGGCCACCTTTACAAATGCGACTGTTAAAGGCCTGTCTGCCCAAAACATCCCTGGTCCGCAAAAAGATACGAAGCCGAAGCCACCTGCTCACCCGAAGAATCAGCGAAAACCCTCAGGTTCAAAACCAAAATTCATGGTGCAAAGCACTCCTAAAGTGGACACTATAGGTATTCGATCTAAGGTAGTTGAAACGTCCAGCAACCAGCGAAAGCGCTAAACACACAGTGTACATTCAGTCCATGGACTAAGCGTGATTTGCACCAACGTGAAGGAAACGAGTGCCACCTTACTAGGGGACAGGCTAAAGCACGATAAAGAAGAATGGAAAAGGTTGTGTAACAAGATGGACTTGGAGCCAGTTGAACCACTATCATTGATACGACTAAGTCGTAAACCTACTTCTTCAAATCTGGACCAGCCAAGATTGCTTAGAATCACGGTTCACTCTGAAAGGGATCTGGAAAACATCTTACTATCCGCTTTTCTCCTGCGTAAGGAGCGTTCAGAGACCACTGCAAGGATCTTTGCTGATGTGCCCTGGTGGGAAAGGGCCCGAAAGGACCAGCAACAAAACCAAACGAAACAGAGGGATGATCGAAGTATAATCCTTTTGGGAGTTCCAGAAGCTGATGAAGCAACTGATAAAGCGGTGCAGCGCAAACACGATCAGTTACAATGGAGATTCCTCAGTGATATACTTGGTTTGCATGATGTAGCTGTGACGGACACGTTCCGCATCCCCAAATCTACGAATTATAAGGGCATCGGTCCTAAGCCCCTTAAAATAACGTTCTTGCGTAATGATATGTTGAACACGGTCAAAACTCGTTGGGAAAATGGCCGCAGAATAATCCCGCGAGAAATTAGACTAGGTGCATCGAAACACCATATTGGAAAGATAGATGCACCACTAAGTTCAATAGAAACACTACCAAGTCAATCAGTTGTTGACGTGTCAGAAACAATTTCAGCCGATACGATAGATCACTGTATTCCAACAGTACAACCCCAAAACGATCAAGCATCCCTGCAAGCAAAAAACCTTCAGTTGCCGACTCTGGAGGAGTCGGCCTAACATATATTCTGCACTCCACTAGCCTTCTTCCCCACACCCCATCCTTGTTGAGAAAAACAACTATGAAATGCATCTACACCAACGCACAATGTCTCGGAAACAAAATCGGTGAACTGCGTGCAGTTTTTCTGAGATGTTCACCAGACATCATCGCCGTAACGGAAACGTGGCTGCAGACTCAGCAAACAAATAGTGAACTAGAATTACCAGGAATGTCACTTATTCGTCATGACCGTGAAACCAGAGGAGGAGGAGTAGCTTTGTATTATAGCCAAAACCTTCTGTGCCGTGAGATTACGGATCCAGACATCGTGTTACTGGATACACTCTGGTGCTCAATCCGACTAGCTAACGGCGAAGACTGTGTTTTGGGAGTAGTATATCGCCCACCGTCTGCACAGGAAACTTACAATCTGGCCCTACTGGATAAAATTCGCATGGTTACTTCCAGATACACTTGTGGATTTTTGATTATGGGTGACTTCAATTTACCGAATCTGCAGAGCAGCACCATTTACCCAGAACACTCCCTCGAGCGCGCATTCAGTGAGTTGTTTGACGATATTCCTCTTTATAACCACATTACATGTAATACCCGATACCGCGGAAACGATTTACCCTCACTCTTAGATCTCGTTCTGACAAGCAATGAACATGACATTGATAACGTTGCTTACGAAAGTCCACTGGGACTAAGTGATCACGTCGTCATCCAGTTTGACTATCTGTTTGAAGCTGTAAGAACAAATGATGCCCGTAAAAGAGTTAGGCGGATCAACACTATGGCGTTGAGTGATGCTCTGAAAAACACGTTTAACTGCCAACCGGAAACCAGCAACGTACATGACTTTTGGATATGGCTAATATCTAATCTCAAAAGTTCAATTCGAAGTGAGCTCCGAATTTGTCCTCAGGAACTCAAGAAAAAACTTTGAATTTAAATTAAGAAGCCGAACTCGTAAGTGGTTAACGGTACGAAACATTGCTTGGCGACACCATCGGCAAAACCCATCATCCGAGACCTGGGAAACATTCCGTTTACTGCGGAACAAAGTAAACAAATTTGTCATCCAAGACAAGTTGTGCTTCCAAGAAGTGATATCAAGCATGATGGAGCGAAACCCCAAAATACTATATCGTATGGTTAACGATCAAGCTAAGGTGAAACCTGGAGTAGCGTCCGTGAACACATCAGCTGGACCAACAACAACTGCAGCAGAAACTGCTGATGCTTTAGCCACGTTTTATTCATCGGTATTCAACCCGATACAACATGCAATAAACAGCCCAAATCCAACACTTTCAAACACGGTTGCCCTAAGTGAAATAAGTGTCACTGAGAAACGCGTCCTCCAAGGTTTATTTAATCTTAAAACCGGAAAGTCTCCTGGGGCCGACGGAATAACCCCGAAAATATTGAAGCAATTTGCGAGTTTGCTATACAAACCACTCACTTATTTGTTCGAGCAAACACTGGCAAGCGGAGTGATTCCTACAGATTGGAAACGAGGAATAATTTCTCCAATTTACAAAGGTGGAAATCGCTCCGAATGTTTCCAATTACCGACCCGTTACTCTGTTACCAGTGATTTCAAAATTACTTGAGCGACTCATTGTTGACGATCTAATGAAACACTTCGAGAATAATCAGTTGCTTTCGAGGAACCAGCATGGATTCAGACAAAATTATTCCTGTTTGTCTAATTTACTGGTAACGCTAGATGATTGGACAAAATCGGTAGATAAAGGACAAGCAATACACGCGTGCTACTTAGATATTTCAAAAGCATTCGATCGTGTTGACCATTCCCTACTACTGCAGAAGCTTGAAAGGCTTGGTATCACTGGAAAGTTGCTGAATTGGCTAAATGACTACCTAACAAATCGCACTAACCAGGTACGTGTTGATGGTGCATTATCCAAACCAATTGCAGCAACTAGCGGAGTTCCCCAAGGCTCAGTCCTTGGTCCGATCCTCTTTCTGGTTTATGTCAATGAAATACCGGAAATTGTTCGATGTAACATTTCGTTATTTGCGGACGACATAAAGATTTGGCGCAGCATTCGTAGTCCGGAAGACTGTCTGCTATTACAAAAGGATCTTGATACGCTTCACAGCTGGTCGTTGGAGAACAAACTGCCGTTTAATTTCAACAAATGCAGGATCATGAATGTGGGGAATCGAGTAGAGTTCACATATCACATAGGTTTCGCATGTCCTTGAAAATTGCAGTGAAGAAAAAGATTTGGGTGTCTGGATATGCTCCAGTTTAAAAACATCACTTCAAACTAACAGTGCCTTTAAAAAAGCAACACGCGTTCTAAATCTACTCAAACGTGTATTTGGGAAATTTTCGCCCAAGATATTCCCAAGGATCATGAATACATACTTGAGACCAGTCATGGAATACGGTGTGCAGTCATGGTCTCCGTGGCTCAAGAGGGATGTGGAACTTATGCAGCGAATCTATCACCGCTCAACGAAACTAGTTCTCAGCATCCGAAACAAACCATATAAAGAAAGGATAGCTCAACTGAATCTGTTCGATTTTCCCTATCGACGAATCAGAGGAGACCTTATCTTACTTTACAAAACATTCCATACCCCGAACCATCCCTTACAGGATTTATTCACGCGAAGGGATACGAGGAATTATCGGACCCATGAATATGTGCTGGTCGTACCCCATTCCCGCCTGAACTGTAGAAGGTATTTTTACTCTGTCCGTGTCTGTTTTACTTGGAACAGTTTACCTTCAACCGTTGCTCACGCCACTAGCTTGCATGACTTTAAAACGAAATTAGACGAATTTTTATTGCATTATTCGTTTCCAGAACACTTATATACTGTTTAATCTATGTTCTTATATTGTTGATACACTTAAATTTCAATTTTTACCATCCTATGGTTGTTGTTAAGCTTGTGCTTTTTAGACATTAAAAACCTTGAATTACCTTGAATCTTTTCCCAATGTTCCAAACGAAGCCAATTGAGTACTGCCAAAATTGAGTACTGACCCAATGATCCAAACGAAGCACATTGAGTACTGTAACCGCCAAAACGGTCCGGGGAAAATTGAGTTAAACGTCAAAGATTTCAGTCACGTTATAAACATCAATGTGTCTATCCAACGGTTGAGTTACGCGTCCAAACCCACCAATATATTGACAAGACAATACGTGAGATGAGTACGGTACTATTGAAGCAAAATAATTATACAATAAAAATAGCAAACCTCAATTATTCCGCTTCGTACTGAATCCAAAAACAACAATATTCAACAGCAACAATGACCACGAGTGATCGCAACTTCAAATAGCGCGCAAACGGCCAAATAAAGATACAAAATATAAGCTCAAGAACGAATAAATTCAAGTAGTTCGGTAAAACAAAAATGGTAAAATATACAAAAATACCAGCAGATTTAAACAGTTAGTTGTCAATAAAATGAATTCAATGTACATCTTACAACACTCATCTTGTCAGCCATTATCTACCCTCCGAATTATCCACCCGTCGTTCTGGGTTAGAAATCACGCAACATTCAGTGTACTTGCCTGTCCTACCTCACATCTCCATGCATAAATACGCAACATTCCCTCATTTGGCTTTAAATAGGTTATTTTGGTATTGCATTATAAAATGCAATCCATGTCCAATTTGAGAGACACTGGACCATGGACATCTGCCTCAAACGTTTTGTTTCGTCGTCGTTCTGTTTTCTTCACTGTTGGGTTAACGAAAACGCATAGATTGATAGAATGCTGCAACTGTCCCTATTACTTCATACTTTCAACGTATCAATTCGGCGACTGAATTAATTAAATATGTCAACTTAACCTGATATATCTCCACTACGTAACCAACTCGAACTTGTGCTTGATGTCGACAAATCTGGACGAGCCTTCTCAAGCGATTTCAAAGCTCTATTGGCCAATACCCTGACCGCGACACTCAGCAAGTTATAATTCTATCTCGAGACAAACGTGATAGTCGGCACTTGATTCCCGCTAGGTGAAGGCATATTTCATGTCAAACTCAGCGATAAGGAAGACAATGTAAAATTCAGAATACTGCTACGCAAACTTGGTGCGGCTGAGTTGGACAAATACCGCAACCTAATTATTCCACTCAAAGCTCGCGGGTGGTCTTCTGAAGAGACAGTCAATTTTTTTCCACAATGCTTCGAACATCAGTCCTCTTCGTTCAGCATTCCTTACCACTGCCTAAACATGATAATGGACCAAACAACAGACTTCGTGACTCATCTCGGGAATGCCTATCGTGAATATGAACGTTTCAAACTTCTGTCATTATCTGACTATTAGCATTCTAAAAGCAACAGGTTCTGCTGATGTGCACACTAGACTAATAAATTGACTTGAGCAATAGGTCTTCATGACACTCCAAGTGATTGCAGACGAGCATAAACGGTTGATGAATATCTACCAAGATTCCACCATGGTGCAACCTAATGCTCATGGTTTCACTGCCATTTTCGCTGTTCGTCTACAAAGCCCTTGATCACGGTAAATCCTTCCGCCACACAATCGTGTGCGTCGGACTCCATCCAATCCTATACATTATCAAAGCACTCCAAGCCCTGTCGGCATTGCGGAGCATAGCATTTCCACTGACAATGTCCACAGAGAAGAAATCATCAATAGCAGTTTTACGATAGAGTCATAAAAATGGGTTTTAGACAACCCAGTGATACCATTGATACTACACCAATCACTCGCAAACAAACATCTCATGGTAGGCTAGCACAACAACCAGAACCCTGTCTACGATCTTTCTGCCTACGTATTGACCCGCAAACGGCACAGCCCAAACCTGGCATCAAAATAAACCGTCGACAACAAAAACGAACAATCAAAAGCATATTGTGCAAACCGAGCAGTCGCGACTAAAATGGTCGATAAAAAATTATTTTGATTGTCAGCCTTACTTAAGAAACGACCAGTCGACAACTCTCAGATGCCTTCAAATCGCAGCCAGTTACAGCCTCGAAAATGAGATCCTTGCTACAGAAATCTATGCAATAAAGGCTGACGCATTGGATTTGCATCTGTCGGAACGTTGTTCGTCAACACACGAACAAGTCGCCTTTACGACAACCACCAGTCGCTCGTCTAATCGAAACTTCCATACAATGTTGCCATTCGTGTGCCACCAGCAAAGGTGCTGATGGATCGTAAACAGCGAAAGAAATATCGTAACAGAGAAATCAGCATGAAAATGGGGATCGTTGAACGTCATTTGCATGCTCCAAATAATTTATAGCGACTTGTCTGTCATCAGAAGCATAAGAAAATCAGTTGTCCATAACGAACAGCTAATGAAAGCTTTAAGTCGGAGTGGCTTCTTTGTAAAATATATGTCGACTCACACTGTTGTGGCAAAAGAAAGAACTTACGCATTTTAGAAACAGAATTGTGCTCTGGTGAGTTGCGACTAGAAATATGTTAGTTGTGCGAAAAACCGTAATAAACGTAGCAGCGGAAGCGGGCCGATTTGGACTATAAATATGATACCATGACACCAGTAGACGTTTCTGCTCTGATGCCTTCTGTTATATTTTCGAAAAACAACACTCTTATTCAATCTTTCAGAGCAATCCTTGAAAGGTCGATGCTAAAACGTGTGTATTAGAATTATGTGATTTCATTGTCTGAGTTGGTGCAGATCAAAATGTTTGGACGAAATATCGAGGAAAGTTTGGTGCATGCAGAACAAATGATGATGGACAACGCCTTTCAGAAATATGCACACAGTTCAGTCATAGTGCCGACAACACTATTCTTGAAACAAAACCAGAAGAGAAATTCTCGTGGAAACATAATCGGTTCAGGAAATTGCATCAGATTGATCATATTCTTTTTAGGCGCGCTAATCATTACACGTTTGTGTCGTGCCGTGTGGTCGCATTATTTTGAGCTCCTGTTAATCAGGATATACTGTTCTTACACTTACACGTACGTGGACATATTATACCTTGTTGTACTCCTCTCGAATTCAGCTTTCTGGATATACCACTCTCGTATTCGATAATACGAGCAAATTCGGATTTATCGTGATTTTCCCATATTGGATCTACGCGTGCAACTTTGTTTATACGCTTCAAGTCCTCAAAGGGATTAACGTCATCGGAAAGATCTTATTCTTCGCCGTCGACTGGTTATATATTCAACGCCGTGAGAGCAACTACCGAAGCGCATCGCCGGAATCAATTCTGACTTTGCTCTTATTAGTGAGCAACGCTTTTCGTCGCGCTCACCATATTCATCATCGATCGCTCGACAGAACCACTGCCTGTGCACACACAACTGAACAGTACTGCACACAACCCTGACCGGATGACCCCGAAAACGATACAAAGCGCACCGGGATGCATGTTCACGGTTTGCCGAAAGTCGGTAAGTCCTACGCCTGTTTGTTGAAAGTGCATGCGAAATGTGACGAATCGCTGACTTCGGATTTAGTATCGATTATTAATGGAGATGATTGTCCTGGTGTCTGTTATGTTTGTCTGCTTTGCAAGGCCAAATCAACACCGTCAGCCGCGACGGCGAAAACTCCTGAATATGATATTGAGACGCGTCTAAATGGCATGGAATCTAGTATACAAAAACTAAATGAACTGATAATAAACGTCATAAAGACACCGTCGTTACCCGTCGTTACTGCCGAAGAGCCGGTAGATAATCCATCATACTCAACTTTACCACCAAACCAATCAATGGAAAAGGTTGAATTCTTGCAGCACAGCACCCAGCAGAGTGTCAATAGCGTCTTAAAGCCGAAAACGTTCACATCGAAGGCCCCATTAGCGAAAGTTGCCTCAAAAGGAATTTATCTTAGTGTTATCGGCACCAAGGTGCCAGAGTCGACTGAGACGTTATTTTCGAATAGACATCAGAATGATTTGACTGAATGGTTAAAACTGTGCACTCGCATGAATCTCAAAGCGCTACACTAAGATAAGCCGCGGTTGCTCAAGGTAATAGTGCAAAATGAGAAGGATTTCGAAGATGTACTTCTGTCGACATACTTGCTACGAGACGACATAGAAAATACATCTCGTGTATTTGTTGATGTGCCCTGGTCGGAACGGGCAAAATCGCCACCGAAATGTTACCCAAATTGAGCAAACGATCGTAACAAGCGCCAAATCTTAGCATTGCTCAGAAGGATCTTCGGTCGTTTCTCAAAACAGATACTCCCACGTATAATTAACACCTATATCAGACCAACAATGGAGTATGCTGTTCAAGCATGGTCCCCATGGTTACAAAAGGACATGACCTTGCTGCAACGGGTATACCACCGCGCTACAAAACTGGTGACCGGGCTATACAACAGGCCATAGAGGAGCGGATTGCAACACTTAACCTCTTTGACTTTTCGTACCGTCGTCTCAGGGGTGACTTGATCCTGCTTTTCAATATTCTGCATACAGTGGATCACCCACTCGAACACCTGTTTCATCGGCAAGAAGCACGTGGTAGCAGATCGCATGGATACAAGTTAATTATTCCACACTCCAGATCAAATTGTCGAAGGTTTTTCTTTGCTGTCAGAGTCTGTTTTCTATGGAACTCCTGCCCCCACATATCATTTGCGCAACAAGCCTGAACATGTTCAAGGCTGAACTTGACAAGTATATGTTGACTAAACCCAACCTTGCACCTGAATACACGTGCTGACTTTCCATGTGTATAAAACATTTGTGTTGTTTTCATGAATTCCCTATAATTTTAATCTGTGGTTACTGTAAAGTATTTACTTTTTGGACCATTAAAACTTTGAATAACTTTGAATAACCCTTCTTCTCTTAAATGTCCCAGAAGATGCCACCAGTTCAGATACAGATACAAAGTGTAAATCCAACCACGACCTACAACAGTGGAGATTTTATCAGTAATGCTATCCAAATCACCAATGTAACGGTTATCGATACGTTCCGAATCCCAAAGTCATCCAATTACGAAGGTAATGGTCCACGACCCCTTAAACTGACACTTTTGACCACCACTATGGTGAACACCGTGCTTAACAACTGGAAACAGTATCGATACAAAGTTCCACGAGAGATCAAAATTGTCAGTAAACACCTGAAAACCTGCTCTATCGTGGAAGTTGCCGGACCCGTTGTTACTGAGCACAGTGATGCTGGGACTCCTGCTCCAAAAAACGGATGTCGACCGACTCTATCGGAGTCGGTGATGTAATATACCCATTAAAACGAGGCCCACCATCTTTGACACGTACTCAACTTACCTGCTCAAATACTCATCATCCAACACTTTTGTCAAGATCTACCATCAAATGTTTATACACCAACGCACAATGCTTGATAAATAAGTTACCCGAACTAATCGAGCTTCGTCAAAAATATTCACCACTCCTGATAGCCGTAACGGAAACTTGACTCAATCAGCAATTAGTTGAGGAGGAAATTTCCATTCCAAACATGTTTCTTTTTCATCGTACTCGACTGGATCGTGGAGGAGGAGGTGTTGCTATTTACTATGATCAACACCTCACGTTCATAGAAATCACGGATAATGATTTGATACTGGAAGATACACTTTGGTGTTCACTTGAATTAGCAACAGGTGAAAACTGTGTTGTTGGTGTGATTTACCGACCACCGTCAGCAGACGAAGCATACAATGCTAGTTTAATTGAGAAAACTCAGCTGGTTGTTTCCAGATATCAAACAACGTCCTGATCATGGGTGACTTTATTCTCCCGAATTTACTAAAAAGCGAGATTCCACCGGTGAACTCTCTTGATCATCTATTCTACAAAATGTTCAACGAAATTCCTTTATTCAACCACATCTCAAGCAGCACTCGCTTCAGAGGCACAACACACCGTCCATTCTCGATCTTGTTTTGACTAGCGAGGAAAATGTCATCGAGGATATCCGTTATGAAGCACCTCTTGGAAAGAGTGATCATGTAGTCATTGTTTTCGACTATATATCTGAAGCGATAAGAGCAAGTGATGCTCAGAAGTTGATAAGAAAAATCGATACGGTTGCATTATTAATGTCTCTTCAAGACGTCACCGACTGGGCACCGATTAGCACTGATGTCCAACAATGCTGGTCATCGATACTTCAGAAAATCAACCGAAAAATAGAACTCCACTCAAAATATGTTTCAAAACAACTGAAGAAAGGATTCAAATTCGTGAACCGGAGTCGAACACGGAAATGGATAAAGGTGAGAAACTGTGCGTGGAGAAGCCACATACTGCATTCAACACCTGAATCTTGGGAATCTTACCGTTTGTTGAGAAACAAAGTTACTAAACTTGTCCAGGAAGATAAAGAAAAGTATCAAATGAATCTGATGGATAAAATTGAACGAAATCCGAAGCTCCTCTTCCAGATCGTGAACAGAAAGGCCAGGGTAAAGCCAGGTGTTTCCGCTTTACTTACTACAACTGGAACTACATCCACAGCTCTCGAAGCCGCTAACGAACTCGCTCAATTTTAATCTAGAGTGTTCTACCCTAAAGAGCGCGTATCCTACGATATACCTGCATTCAGGTCGCAGAATACAATACACGAAATCGTTGTGAAACCCGAGAGTGTCCTGGTAAAGCTACGCGGGTTAAATACAAAAAAATCCCCAGGTGCTGATGAAATAACACCATTCATCCTAAAGCAATGCGCCCATGCTCTATTCTCACCACTCTCCGACCTTTTCAACCTGTCCTTGAGTTGTAGCACGGTTGCTAATGACTGGAAATGTGGACTAATCACTCCGATATACAAAGGAGGGAACCGATCTGATGCGTCTAACTACAGACCAGTCACGTTGTTGCCAGTGGTCTCTAAAGTTCTCGAACGACTTGTGGCCGACGAACTTATCAAACACTTGGAAAAAAATAAGCTTCTTTCCATCGCACAGCACGGATTCAGGACAAGACACTCCTGTCTCACCAATCTTCTCATAACTCTTGATAATTGGACTCGAGTCGTGGACGATGGATGCCCTATCCATGCTTGCTACTTAGACATGTCTAAAGCTTTTGATCATGTTAACCACAGCATACTGCTACAAAAATTGGAGCAGCTCGGGGTATGCGGCAGACTATTGGCCTGGATAAAGGATTACTTGACTGGTAGAGTTATAAGGGTTAGAGTTGATGGGGCACTATCCAGCTCAGTAGAAGTTACAAGTGGCGTACCTCAAGGCTCAGTCTTGGGGCAAATACTGTTCTCCGTGTACGCGAATGATATACCTGAAATCGTACGCAGCAAAATCATTTTATTTGCGGATGACATCAAAGTCTGGACTAGCATACGCACCATAGAAGATTGCGAAATTCTCCAAAAAGATCTCGAAGCACTTCATAATTGGTCCTTGCGGAACTGCTTACCATTCAACATCCAAAAATGTAAAATGTTGAACGTCGGTAAATCATTCGAATTCACATACTCTCTGGGATCTCAGCAACTTTCATGAGTTACTGAAGAGAAAGACCTGGGCGTGTAGATTAGCAGTAACCTGAAGTCTTCACGGCACTGTTCTGTTGTATACAAAAAGTCCTGCCAAATCTTAGCATTGCTCAGAAGGATCTTTGGTCGTTTCTCAAAACAGATACTCCCACGTATAATTAACACCTATATCAGACTAACAATGGAGTATGCTGTTCAAGCATGGTCCCCATGGCTACAAAAGACATGACCTTGCTGCAACGGGTATACCACCGCGCTACAAAACTGGTGACCGGGCTATACAACAGGCCATACGAGGAGCGGATTGCAACATAAACCTCTTTGACTTTTCGTATCGTCGTCTCAGGGGTGACTTGATCCTGCTTTTCAACATTCTGCATACAGTGGATCACCCACTTGAACACCTGTTTCATCGGCAAGAAGCACGTGGTAGCAGATCGCATGGATACAATTAATTATTCCACACTCCAGATCAAATTGTCGAAGGTTTTTCTTTGCTGTCAGAGTCTGTTTTCTATGGAACTCCCTGCCCCCACATATCATTTGCGCAACAAGCCTGAACATGTTCAAGGCTGAACTTGACAAGTATATGTTGACCAAACCCAACCTTGCACCTGAATACACGTGCTGACTTTCCATGTGTATAAAACATTTGTGTTGTTTTTATGAATTCCTTATATTTTTAATCTGTGGTTACTGTAAAGTATTTACTTTTTGGACCATTAAAACTTTGAATTACTTTGAATTACTTTGAACAATGTCATACCAGATCGCAGATTGAGGCATTGTCCTTTCATTGGTTTACGCAAATCTAAAGCTTCAACCGATTACATTTCACTGATATTTAGAAATGATATGAAGGCTAGATCAAAATCACCAGAATGAAATAGCTGCATGATTGAGTTCGTATATTAATGGAAACATGAGCGCAGCAATGATTGTTGGAAGAATTTGCATCTCTACGAGCAAGATAACAAAATTTGCGTTGCAATAAAGTGGCAAAAATGAAAAGAAACAGCAAGTTCATTAAAAATTGCGTTTTGTTAACGGTACGCATCTTTGAAATTGGCAATCGTTACCGTCTCCAATATTATGTTCAATCTGTAAACAAATATTCATAAAATGAGTTCTCGATGAAATTTTAGAAAGTACATGTATAAACTCCTTTTTTTCACTAGTTTATTAACATAAATAGCGAAGAAGATTGCTACAAGTTTCACCGTTAATCACAACTAATGCAACGTGCGGTTCGGTGATAAGACTTCTGGATTACCACTTATAGGTGAGTTTGTACATAAGAAGTAACACTGGATGATATTAACCCTGAACCAACTCTGAAGTTCGTATTCATGAGCCTCACAAATTGAAATCGAAATTTACGAATTCCAGTTGATAAACAAAAAATACATTAACACACTCTCCATGCGAAATTCATTTGAAATACACACCACCTTGTAAAATGAAAATTTTCCAAGTTACAAGGTTCCAAGGTTCCCAAGGTTGTCACAGCCGGGGGTGGTGGTGGGGATAAGCTCCCGCTACCTACAAAATGCTCCCATACGGCGTGCGTCTCAAATAGCCTCTGACAACCGAAGCCCAACTCCTGGCCTGCTCGTGGCGGAACTGCTTCTACTGACAGGAGAAGGGGCGAAGACGGGTGACTGGCGCCTCAAAACCAGTTCGCTTCGGGTAGATGGAGCTCGTCAGCCTGGGAGGGCAGTCCATCTAGGGGATGGAAACCCTGACTCAAAACCTCCGCTTCCTGCGGATTACACAATCACAATACTCCGCCGAGGACGGTCCCAAGCCCGTCTGCAAAAGGAGGAGGGTTAGACGCGGGGTCAGCAACCCCACTCTGTAAAAACCTCAAACCGCTACTGAAACCAAAGCAACATGTCATACCAAAGAAAGATCTCCATGCTTGAATCGAGAAGAAACCTCATCTGAGGTAAAAATGAAGCAGACTGGTGAAAGCCCACCGGAAGCCAGTCAGCAGATGAATCTTCTGTCGATGAAAGCAACAACAAAGAATGCCACATGGAACGTCCGTACGATGTATGAGACCGGGAAGGCTGCACAGGTCGCGAAAGAAATGCAAAAGTATGGTATACAACTGCTGGGAATATGTGAAAGTAGATGGAATGGATCTGGCATGTTGATTTTGACATCCGAGGAACGGATTATTTACTCAGGTCATGAAGATGAGAACCATAGTCATTCGGAAGGCGTCGCCATTATGTTATCCCCAATAGCTGGAGGCGCTCTCATTGGATGGGAACCCGTTGACTCACGGATAATCACAGCCAGATTCAACTCCAAGGGGAGAAATGTGACGGTAATTCAATGTTATGCACCCACAAACAATGGTAGCCTTGAGTCGAAAGAAGAATTTTACGTGCGTCTGCAGTCTGTCCTAGACAAGACACCCAAGCGAGATATCAAGATTTTGATGGGTGACATGAACGCGAAATTGGGTCCAGACAACACAGGGAGAGAATCTGTGATGAATACGCATGCCCTAGGTGAAATGGATGAAAACGGTGAACTTTTCGCAGATTTTTGCGCGCTCAACGATCTGGTCATCGGAGGCAGCATCTTTCAACACCGAAACATCCACAAAGCCACCTGGACATCACCTGATGGTGTTACTACCAATCAAATCGATCACCTATCGATTTCACGAAAATGGAGACATAGTCTCCTTGATACACGCGTAATGCGAGGTGCGGATGTTGCTTCAGACCACTACCTTCTAATGGCCAAAATTAAAATCAAGTTGAGAGCTTTCTGCGAAACCGGCAGTCGGCCTAGTGTAAAGTACCACACGCAGAAACTAAGGGAAGAGCGTACAAGAGAGATTTTCTCAATCTCACTGAAAAACAGATTCGAATCGCTCAACAACTTAACCCCTGAGCTCCCAATAAATGAACACTGGACCGCTCTGAAAGACTGTTGGCAAGACACTTGTAAGCACGTAATTGGCAGACGGGTAAAGAAAGACAAAGAGTGGATCTCGAGTGAGACTTGGACACTGATCAACTCGAGAAGGCAGCTGAAACAACAGATCCTCCGGTGTAAGGACACCAAGCAGAAAAACCAACTGATCAAACAATACGGCTCCCTAAATAAAGACGTGAAACGAAGTGCCAGAAGTGACAAGAGGCGGTTCTATGAAATGCTGGCAACGGAGGCGGAAAATGCAGCAGAAAAGAGAGACCTGAACACCGTCTACAACATTACCAGAACCTTATCAGGAAGGAAAATACCTTACGGCAAAATAATAAAGGACGGTGAAGGTAACCTTATCAGTCAGGAATCGGTGCAAAGAAAGCGATGGATGGAGCACTTCAAGGAACTCCTAAATCGACCAGCACCTACTTCAGTCACTGACATCCCACCTGCAACAAATTTGCTAGACGTAAACACCGACCCCCCCCGGTCGAAATGAAATCCTTTCTGCCTTAAAATCACTAAAGAATGGCAAAGCACCAGGCCCAGATGGGATTCCACCAGAAGCTCTGAAGGCTGATTTGGACACCTCGGCTGATATGTTACTTCCTCTGCTGCAGAAAATCTGGTCAGAAAGACGGGTCCCAAATGATTGGAAGAGAGGTCATTTGGTCAAACTTCCTAAGAAAGGGGATCTGAGGCTATGCAAAAACTGGCGAGGTATCATGCTGCTCTCAGTCCCTAGTAAAGTACTTACACGCATCATCCTTATGCGTTTGCGCGACGCTATCGACCAAGTGTTACGGCCAGAGCAATCAGGCTTCAGAAAACAAAAGTCTGGCATCGACCAAATTGCGACCCTCCGCATAATAATTGAACAAAGCATTGAATGGCAATCGCCTCTTTGCCTCAACTTCATAGATTTTGAGAAAGCCTTCGACAGTGTGGACCGTGAATTCATATGGAAGCTTTTGCCACACTATGGGGTCCCACCGCTGTACATGGACCTCATAAAGCAGCTGTATGAAGGTGCCTCCTGTCAGGTAATTCACAACGGAAGACTGACCGATCCATTTGCAGTTGAGACTGGCGTTCGCCAGGGATGCCTGTTGTCCCCAATGATTTTTCTGTTGGTAATAGACTGGATAATGAAACAGACAGTAAAAGGTGAGAGGAATGGTATCGATTGGAAGGAATCCGAGCATTTGGAGGATCTGGAATACGCTGATGATGTCTGCTTGATATCACGTGACCCCCAACGTCTTCAGAGAAAGACCGATAGACTAGCACACTTTGCTTCATATGCAGGACTACGCGTGAATACCGAAAAAACAGAAGTCCTCCGTGTGCTAACTGATGAGCACCCATCAATCACCATCAATGGTAAAGCAGTCAAAGACGTCACGCAATTCGTCTACCTCGGCAGCATTGTTTCAATAAGTGGTGGCACGGACGAAGACATAGTCGCCAGAATCGGCAAAGCAAGATACGCGTTCATAGCTTTGAAACCCATTTGGGAGTCGAAGGTTCTATCAAAACGCACGAAACTCCGTATATTCAGAAGCAACGTCAAATCCGTGCTACTCTATGGATCGGAAACCTGGCGAGTGACAGCAAAGTCCTCTGGCCGCTTGCAAACATTCCACAATAATTGCCTCCGTCGAATTATTGGGGTAAAATGGCCAGAAAAGATAAAGAATCAAGACCTGTGGCAGATTGCTGCTGAGGACCCGATCGCCCAGCAGATCAGTAGAAGAAAATGGAGATGGGTTGGGCACACTTTGCGGAAACCTAATGATGACATCACGCGAAATGCTCTGGTATGGAACCCAATCGGGAAGAGACGGGTCGGACGCCCAAGGCTATCTTGGAAGCGCTCGTGTGAAGAGGAGATCCGCAAGTGTGGACTTAACTGGAGCGAGATCAAACTGGCTGCTATGGACAGACCAAAGTGGAGACAAGTTGCCGAGGCCCTATGTTCCTCCAGGAACTCAAGGGATTAAGTCAAGTAAGTCACAACTAGAATAATTTTCTTGTTTTTTTAAATACATTCAGAATATAACATTATTCAAGTTGTCGAATTTTCCATAGCTACAGTGGTTCTCATGATAGCTCGTGTTTGAAAACATGCCAGGAAGGAGGGTGTGTCATATAGCCTATGGCAAGTAAGTCCAGTTTCTGGCTCTGACACGTGGTCTTTCGTGACATGACTCATTTACTTACTGGAGGGAGGTGTCGTGTGAACGTTGCCTTATAACCAGTTTGCATCGTGTCGCTGAAGCTCGCATGTCCAGAAAGGTGGTCAATCTAGTAGAAGACAAATCTCCAAAGTTTCTCGTAAGATGAAGTTAGTGTGATGTGTTTCGCTTCTATGCAGTTGTCTGTGCCTTAAGGTAGAACATACTAAAAGTATAGAAAACAAGTTGCTGCGCAAGTGACCGAATTTGAACTAAGAATTTTGAGGAGTATTAGTGATTCTATCAAGTTGGTTTATGTTTATGCACCTAAGCTCTTTGTGACCCCTTATGATTGAGACCCCAACTTAATGTTCCCTATCAAGAAAAATTAACTGCGACATACATCCTCGCAATCGAATTGAAGCAGTCATAAATTGATCGTTCATCGTTAGATAATTTAAATCGAATTTAAAAACTATCAACTTAGTTTGTTAACGAGTCAGCATGTAAATCTGGAATATGGCAATCAAATTGTTTTCGGAATAATTCTTACACATGACTATAAATCAAGTGAAAAATCAATATTTAGGCTACCTTTGTGTACAGGACATTTACAATTTTACAATTAATAAATTTCATGGAGATAGTGATTTACATCGACTATCGCCTTGATGACGTAAAAACCATATTATTGTTAACTCAAAATTGAGAAAACACTTTTCACAAATTAATGTAATTCTAACACTGAATTTCTTCAATCATTGTTCCCGTGAACTATCTCGAAGTAACTGAAGTTTAATTGAAAAGCAAAATCACTATTAAATGCTAATGAAATTTAAATCTAATATTTCAGTTTCATCGCAAGATATCCACTAGAGAATCAAATCGAAATTTGTTTCGTTGCGCACAATTCTTCGAAACCAAATGAACAAAGCACTATACAATAATGACTCACAACGTATGGGCATGTCCAGTTTTCAATGGCTGCAAAATGAAACATTTTTTTCTTCAAAACTATGTTTATTTCAGAACGCACTTTCGGTACGTTCGATGTTGTTTATGGGTAGAACATTCCATTTTGCTATGCTTTACGTAAGTTCAACTCTTTTTATAGAGTACAATAACAAAGAATCGTTGCCAATTCTATGTTAAGGTGAATCTGTGTTCAAAAATGTTGTTGTTGGCCTCCGTCGGTCGAAGTCGACCATGGATGTAAATCACAATAGCATCATTTTCATGTTTTACAGCTTTTTGAATGAATAAACAGTCCGATTCGGGAGGAACAATCTCTCCCGCAGCGCTTTCAACGATAATCAGAACTTTGTTGTATTGCATCAGTTGCAAGCTGGCGGCGTGATCTGCGTTCAACAGCCAAGAGCTGTATCTGCTCCGCCCTGGCTTACCGTAAAATTTGATTAAAAAGTTTTGATGGGAACTGCTACATAAAGTAAATCTTGTTTGATACAATCCAACATCACAAATAACGCGACAGTAATTTTACTTTGTTCGAGCGAATGAACGGAAAAATTGAACGTGGGCATTGATTGGGTGTCGATTATACGTACGATGTTACCGTTGTTGGTTTGTTAACAATTGGAGACGAGCTCAATGGGAATTGTTGTTGATCTGTTAATATCGACCAGACTGGTTGAAATTGTGAAACAATTGCACCAAAATCGCTTGCGTTCCAAACTTCACGAATAAACGTGCTATTAATCCCGTAGCATTCCAGTACGCTTCGACAGGAATAAATCAGAGATAGTTGCCGGAAGCGATACTATCCATGTGATGTGCTAATGATTTCAGCGGCAGCCACGATTTTACCAACATGATATCTAATGTGAATAACACTAATGTTTAATAATAGGACTCAATATAGACGATTAATGCCACGAAGAACCCACAAGTCACTTCGAAAATTGTTGTGTTTCGATTGTTATCGAGTTTATGGTTGAAACGTCGCAGACAATCAACGCGTGTTCGATAAACACCAATCCAAATCCTCTTTTGACTTTACGACGATGAGCATAACATTAAAATGAGATAACTTACTCGTACACGCGGTTTTATTATGATAGTCCGAGAAGTCACACAAGTAGCCCTTTGGAATATTAATGCACGGGCTCCAGCTGCACAGTTGCACGCCCTTAATCCTGGCGTCGTCGCATTCGTTCAAGTTGTCTATAATGGAAATTAAGTCGGTACAAGCCGGAGTCACGAGTGTATTAAGCCATGAATATATATATATATTGTGATTCTTTCATTAAACTTACGTTTGGCATTCAAATTTTGAACACGTCTCTGTGGAAATATCTGTTCAGGGCAACTAAATTGAAACAAAAATTAAAATGTTTCTGATATCTGGAATTATGTTTGCAAGCGACATGGCGAAATCGGCAAATTCATGTCGACAAATCCAAACATTTAACCTATATATTCTACACCATTAGAGCTTTGCAATTTGAACCCCTGAATCGGAGTGAACCATACATCTTGACCCCATGGGTTTACACGTGCCTTACAATCGATTGAAAACAGTTTCTGCCCTATGGATTTTTATCTGATTCCTGAATTGCTCATTAAATAATCAAATCCTGTTTTAATTACCAATGTTATTCATAATTCCCATATTATTCTGTGGTATTTGTAAGGCTATATACTTTTTAGTTCATTAAATTGAATTGAATCGTCGTATACAGTGGAGTGAAACACGCGACTAGTACTTCGATTACAATCAACTAAATCCCAGATGAGGAATTTTTATTCGTTAAATGAAGCTTGTATTAATGACTTTGTTATTTTGTTGTCATGATCGATAACTAATAATTAACAAAATATCCACACAAGTTCAGAAAATCTTGATAATTTTGAATTTTGGTTTTGATGGTCACACATTTTTCAGTTGAACCTTAACCAGCAAAGTTAAACGGGTTGGCTAGTTTTGGGTGACGTTCCTCCTACACGTTTTTTCGTGTTTCTTCAAGTTCACATATCTTTCGATAATTAAATTATCCTTTGGTGCATGGAGGCTGCTTAGAGAAAAAAGTGCCATCGAATCTACATCTCCATTTCTCTTTTAACTGCTTTCCATCAGAATAATTTCTACAAAGTTTTTAGAATAATGAAACAGCTTGTTCAAGCGTATTTGAATGAATTTTTAAGTTGCGGCACAGGTTCACTGTTAACGGAGCCCATGATTGCCGCTGAATTCATCCTAGTGTAATTCAAAAAACAGTATCCGGAATCACATGCTTCTATGCACAATTTGGATTTTGTCCAAATCTATTCTGTGCAGCTCACTTTAACCTCGATATTTAAGTTGTTCTTAAGTCACTTTTCTTCGGATCATCTCTTTTGACCATGGATTCAACCAACGATACCGCCGTAAATCCAAAAAGCATCGCAATAATGAGAACTGCACGACAAATGCGATTACCTTGCGACGAATTACCATCAACCGTGACGCAACAGCTGACTGATATGCAGCTCAATTCAGCGATTATACAACGATTTTTGTGAGGAATGAAACAGAAATACCCGATTACGAACGGAATCACACCAAGCATAAGGAAATATTATGGTCAGTAACTGTGCATCCTCCGGTTAATTATTTAAGAATTATCAAATCACAGGAATGTTGCAAGTAGAGTGAGAGACTGCGAAAGTTGCACACGAAATAATACACACTTTAAATTACCCACCAGAACACCTATTAGAATTCCGTGAGTTTCGAGAAACACGCAGCCACATAGTGGAATTAAAAAATTTCGGTTTCCTTATAAATAATCACCAATATTTTTACTTTTGTCTAGTAAGTTTCCTTTGAAATGCGCTACCTCAAACTATCGACACAGCTCTCAGCGTCGAAACATATATTCCAATTATGGACACGTATTCGTTTCATAGCGACTTGATAGCACCGGTTTTTTGACTCACCTTTCTTGACATTACATAAAAATGAGTTACTTGCTTCATACACAACTATTTATTATGCTATGTTAATCGAGAAATTGTGTGGTTCTTGCCACCATAGATTCTTGAATATTAAAGAAACTAAACTTGTCATTTTCACTCTATTCATGCTTATGATTAAATGCAGTGCAAAAGTATCATAACCAGCGAATCAGTATGGCATCAATTCATTACGAAAAATTATTCAAATACTGACTTTTTTGGATTCACGCGAATTTGAACCGTTGCAAAACGTTCAACGAATGACAGTCCGCTAGTTACAATCGAGGTCTTTTGTCCCTGAGATGCTTTCGGGCATATGTATTCTTGATAGCTTTCACCCTGTTTGAAACAATAAAACATGTCCAAGTTTATGTGGTGATAATGAAAAGATTTTTCGAATCATCGAAACTAATTGTTAATACTTGTTTAGCAAAATGGAAATTTGGAGACCATGTGTAATGCTTTGAACAGAAAATCACGGACAGAAGACAACATAGCTGACAATTTGCTAACCTGGAAACACAGGTACTTCATCAAATTTGGTACCTCGTTAACATTATGGTTTATCGTGATTTCAAATGTGCCACCAGTGGTTTTCATTGTGGCGGTGATCGTCTTTTGCTGGCGATGAAACTCACAGATTGTGTGTTCATCTCCAAATAAAGTGCTGAAAATTACGAATGATGGTTGGAAAATGTGACATTACTTTCTCGATTGAACGTATGTAATTTTGACGTCTTCAGGAAAATTATCAATTGTAATCATTGATTTGCTTGTGGAACATGTATGTTTTGCATCGAATATATCGTCTGATGAAACCCAATATGCGAAGTCCTGAAACGACATTTTGAATGTACATTTATCCACAACTTACGGTGTCATCTATAGGACAATGGAGTGTGATAGGTATTCCTGGCCACTGCATTTGCTTCAATGTTCCGGGATCCGCCTTCAAGTATACTGTGAATGTATTCAAACATTTATTTCAAAGAGAATACCTTCGAGACATCCCATTCCACCGCGCACCAGAAGAAGGACCGTTATCAAATAGATCATCAACATTTGAGATGTGAATATGTGCAATGCAAAGCTGAAATGAAACGCATTCAAGGTCCAATCTTTACAAAGATCAACTGATAAAATTACATTCTCAATTTAAACAAAATTTAAACACGCAATAGTGATTGTGGATAAATCGTATTATCGAAATCTTCTTCATTGTGGAATCGATGAACTGTAACTTTCCAAATTCTTAGATGGTAGCTGTGACAAATGATATCTAAATCGTAAAATTGTAATCAATCAAACAAGTGCCTTGTTTACTCGCATTCATCCAAAAGCTTTTTCCTGCTCTCGTCAAACATTCACTGGTTTTCACCGGTAAAATTTGGAACTTAACATTGCATTCCGTCGCGATCATTTTATAAGAACAGAATGTGACTAGCTACTATCTACGTCGAGGATGCCAATATAACCGGCGTGATTCAATATCTGCACGCTGGGTGTACATTAAACTATTGAGAACTAGACAGTTATCTAGAAATTTTACGTATAGATATATCTCGTCTATCCGAAACAAATATTGGTGAAAGTAATTCTGTGTGAGACTCTCGGAAATCGGTTTTCATTGCATGTGTTCAGTGACAAGCCACGCTGATCACCCAACTTCATGCAGGCATTTACGTCTCGCGCCGTCTTTGTTCATGTTGTGCCAACGAAGTTGGGGCTGTGTTTCGCATACTAAGAAGTCTTTTCTGATAGTCAAATGGGTCTTAGATGGTGAACACTTCAATCTTCCCGCAATATGGTTGACAGTTTCTCCATTAAGTTGGGATAAAATAACCATGCACCAAAATGCAGCTTGGGATTTCGATTGTGCACGGAGATAAGCAACATGTGGCAAGCATCACAAATTGGCAATAACCCCATTACATTGTGTGATTGATGTTCCGGTATATCATTTTTCCCGAAATGAGCACGGGCGTTTTGTCGAAATTTATTTTGCCATGATGTTTGACGAACAAGCAACCAAATGAAGCGAATTCACTTGATATACATAAGAATGTGTTAATAATTTCCTGTTATTTCTCTCTCGTATTCAGAATGTTGAATATATAAAAAAATAATAAAAATGTAGACTTTCTTTTAAAATGTAATTTCTATTCTGAAGAGAAACAATCAAAATTACCTTGCGTAAACCTGTTTCTAATTTGTGAGAATTATAAAATCCAATTTATAGCAAATTGAGTTATTCCACCCACCAAAATGATTCTACTGCTGCAAATAATTCAATTGGATGAAAAAATTTCAGGAATTTCAGATTCTTCACAGATTGCTGTCCTGATGGCTTAAACGGTATGATTTCAAGTGTTGGCGATACAATGAACTCACACATTACGATACTAAAAATTAAGTTATGCAAAAGTGCTCAGTTGCATGCATTTCCATCACACACACCCCACAACCGGTTTCGTGCTAATTGCACTCATCAGATAGTGACAGTAGGATCAGGATCCACATGCACTATGCTATATTATCTTGTACTATTTGACACTATCGCTGGTGTTCATTGAATACAGGTTTAAATTCACTTTCAAATATGAATGTGACAACACACCTACGATGTTAATAGCTGCAGGCCAAATAAACTATGGGTTATATGCAGCGAGGTTTCAATATGAAACGCGATGTGCGCCAGTAGCAATAAGTCTAAAATGAAAAACATTTTTAAAATTCGTCATGTAGTGAAAAGATGTTCATTCATCGAAATATTATCGAGGCATTCGAAGCAATCTGCTTGTTAACCCAAAGTATTTGCATGCCGACGAAAAACAATCCATTCGACACTGGAGGTTTTCTTGGGTGTGAATGATAATGGCTGCATCGTCGGCAAACAGCAGGTCACGGAATAGCACATTCCGTACCTTGGTTTGTGCTCCCAACCAGTTCAGGTTGAAAAGCTAGCCATCACTTCGCGTCCATAGATAAATATCTTCGATTTCAGTTCTAAAAGCAGAGCAAAGAAAATGCCGAACAGTTTATGAGCGAGGAGACAGCCTTGTTTGACGCCATTGCATATTTCGAAGGCTTTTGAACTGCAACTGCTAAAATTAACTGAGTCATTCATGCCAAAGTGGATCAAAATAACGAGTTTGAGAAGACTTTGGAAGCAGCCTATATGATAAAGCATTTTTGAAAGTTTCTCCCCGCTGACGTAGTCAAATCTCTTGGTTGAATCAATAAAAACAGCGTATAATGGCAAACGTTGTTGCATTATAGCTTGTTTGCCTCGTGTCGCTGAAGCTCGCATATCCAGAAAGGTGGTCATTCTTGTAGAAGACAAATCTCCAACGTTTCTCGTAAGTCAAGTGAGTGTGATGTTTCAATTGTATGCATTTTTCTTTGCTTCACAGCAGAACATACTAAAAGTATACAAAACAATTTGAAGCGCAAGTGAACGAATTTGAACAAAGAAGGTTGTGGTATATTACTAATGCTACCAAGTTGGTTAGGATTATGCACCGACGCTCTGTGCGAACCATGCTTAATTAGACACCTTTAATCATAGTTTCACACAAGTGAATATAAGCACGTCGCACTAAAACTGTAACGTGTTATCGGGTGATGCTGAGATCAGATTTGGTGCATTTCACGAAGCTCGGCAAAATGTAAAGAAACGTTTTGGGGTAGGTCGAACAAATACAATGGAAAACAACTTTCATAAATTTGCAAGCATTCGGTATTTGGGTCGGTAAAAACTTCTTAGCAAATAACCATGACATAAATATACAGTAAACTCCAGCATTCAAATCCTGTTCATTATTCTCGTAAGGAGCGCCAATATGTAAAACACACCTTTCACCTATCACTAAATCTGAGCTCAGAATGCGACACAGACCATTCATTGGTTTACGAAAAAAGGAAGCATTGATAGACTAGATTACATCGCAGATATTAAGCTCATGGTTGACGTCAGCCATATGTGTACGTCAGCAGAAGTGCTATTTAAAGCTACGCCAACACTGCATGCGTCATGCGTACAGAACGGGAATAGACCGTATTACAAAATTACAATCTATGGAGTTTTGAAATAAGGAAGTGGAATTTAGGGACGGGCCATACTTGCGCTACAGAGACGGTCTCATTAGAGCTACAAAATCACTTAAAATAAAAATTGCAAGATGAGAACAACAACACACAAAATATGACTATCAAGTACAAAATTTTCTATTTCAGTAGCGCATTGTCAACTGTTAACGAACTACACGCAATTATTCAAGGTGGATCAACCAGTTTAACATAATGAGGGCTTAAAAGACGCTGTTCGGCGAGAAATCAATTGAAAATGGAGATCAGAGGGACCAATGGTGCAATAATGGTGAAGACATTGTTGCGTGAACATGAATTTTCTAAAACGGATGAGCGTTTTATCCTTTATTCTGTGAGTAAATAATGGGTTTGTATGTCATCGTGACCTTGTTGGCTGATTACCGTTCTCTTTTGATGGTTTTGTCGCAGGAATAAATGCTCAGCTTACTAGATAATTAATATTCCTATTTAGACTGTATCCAAGATAAGATAAACGAATTTTCTGTATCCCCCTCTTCAATATTGTAGAAAGCATGAAATAATAATCATTGGATTTAAATATCGACTCCTTAAGTTTCTAATCGAGCGAACACTACTTCTACTTCTTGACAACATTTCCGTATGTTACGCAACAAAGTGACTGCGCTTATTCGAGAGGATAAGGAAGTGCACCAATTGATGCTCCTGTTGAAAATGGAACGCAACACTAACTTATTATACAAAATCATGAACGCGAAAGCAAAAGTCAAACCAGGTATTTTTCCCATCCAGAATGTCGAAAAACTTACCGAAACAGCGTTGGAAAACGCAAATGCTCTGGCAATTTACTATTCTAAAGTTTTCGTACCAAAGGTTTCAGCGGAACGTTCTGAGTATTCAATTGAAACAGGAATCGAAACGTTGTGCGATAATTCGATAAATTCAATGATTGTTGCAAGTCATTTACTCAAACTAAAGGTAAGAAAATCCCCAGGAGCAGATGGCATCACACCGGATGTGCTCAGGTTCTGTCACCGTCAGCTTTGTGAACCGCTTTTCTGCCTGTTTAACTATTCTTTGCTTAAGGGAGTTGTACCGAAATATTGGAAGTCTGGCGTGATAACACCTATCTTCAAAGGCGGTTGCCGATCTGACGCTGCAAATTATTGTCCCGTCACACTTTTACCTGTTATTGCTAAGCTCATAGAACGTATAGTCTCGGAAAGAATAGTTGCACACTTCGAATCGCATAATTTGTTTTCGCCAGCATGTATTTCGATCTCACCAATCTTGTCTCACAAATCTTCTCCTCACGTTAGACAACTGGACAAAGGAGATGGATAAAAGTTCTTGCATCCACGTCTGTTACCTAGACATTTCGAAAGCTTTTGACAGAGTCAATCAGCATTTGCTTCTTCAAAAACTGATGCGTTTACGAATACGTGATCCACTCTTTTCATGGTTGTGCGACTATCTGTCAGATCGCGACGCCCGAGTTAAAGTTAACGGAGCGCTATCCCAAACGTTCAAAACCACCAGTGGAGTCCCACAAGGGTCTGTGCTAGGCCCGCTCCTCTTTCTGTTGTACATAAATGATTTACCCCCCCTCATATCGTCCAAAATGGTCCTGTTCGCGGATGATATGAAAATTTGGACGCCAATAAGTTCTGCAGAGGATTGTGAGAAACTGCAAACGGATTTGGACAGCGTGTCGAATTGGGCGGCCATGAATGACATGTCATTCAACATACAGAAATGTAAGATGCTCCATCTTGGCAAGAATGTTCCTTGGACATATCGATTGGGAACTGAAAACCTAGCATGGAGCTCGTTAGAAAAAGATCTTGGAGTGTGGATTAGCGGGAACCTGAAGAGCACAGCGCACTGTCAGAACATATATCGACGGGCAAACAGATTGTTAGGTATCTTTCGAAGAATATTTGGAAGATTCTCTCTGGTAACGTTACCAAGGATAATGAATGTCTACCTTCGCCCTACGATGGAGTATGCGGTAGAGGTCTGGGCTCCTTGGCTGCGAAAGGATATTGCTCTCTTCGATAAAATCTATCATAGAGCAACAAAGTTAGTGATGGTCTTCGCAATGTTCCGTACACCGAAAGATTGCGACGTCTGGGTCTATGCGACTTTACCCAAAGGAGGATACGACGCGATATTATTCTGACTTATAGAATTGTATCTACCGAAGGACATCCACTAAAACACTTGCTTGATGTGTGTGATGGGAAAGTGACACGCGGACATACCTTATCCCTTTACGTCCCAAGTTCCCGTATTGATTGTCGGCGCCATTTTTTCGCCGTACGTGCTATATTTCTTTGGAATTCCCTACCCCAACATGTGGTGGACTCTCCTTGCCTGGCGGCGTTTAAAGTGGAATTGGACTTACATATGCAAAAGAATAACATTCGTGAGCCTTACATTTGATATTCTCTATTGCTTTTATACTATTGTATTTTTCATGTTTTATTAATACCGTAATCCTGTGGTGTTGTAAAGTATTAACTTTTTAACCATAAATCTTTGAATTTGAATTTTGAATTTGAATTTGAATTTGTCTGGAAAGATTAAATTTTATCAGATTGGCGCCCCGTGTGGTATTGGTATGTTGAATACACTGACAAGTGTGCAATTAAAAATACTTTATTTAAAGCAATATGTTCCTCACCTACCCCGCACTTACACCATTCCCGGTGTTGATGTAAGCAACAAATTACCTTGCTCATCCATAAGTTCCTTGAGTGCTTGACCAAGAATCACTTTGTGATTCTGTGTTTGAACAACGTGGTTCGCTGTACACACCCTATGTAACAATGGCATTCAAGTATAACTTTGTTTACAATATATTTATTTTTTCTGAATTACTTCCGTTTAAGTAAAGCGCTGTAGCGTAATATCCGGACAACATCTAGTTTCGCAAAAAACATCAATTATTTGTGGCCTAGTGGTAATAATGTCATTTACCATTTATATATATTTTGGTACTGTTTATCCGAGGTTGTCAAAGCCAGGGCGGTTTTGGGGATATGCTCTGAATTCCAAAAATGCTCAAATGGCGCGCGTCTCATATAGCCTCTGACAACCAAGTCCAGCTCCTGGCCTGCACGCGTGGTCCTATGTGACCGGGCGGAACTGTTTCTACTGACAGGAGAAAGGGCGAAGGCGGCTGACTGGCGCCTCAAAACCAGGATGTTTCGGGCAGGTGCAGCTCGTATGTCCACGAAGGCGGTCCACCTGTCGGAAGGAAAACCCTTATCTTAAACTTCCACTGCCTTGTGACTACATCCATTCATGAAACAGGCTTCAGGAGTCAACCTTAAGGAAAAATCCGGAGTCGGAGTCCCGTTAGGCAGTCCGAATTTTTACTCAACTTCGCCTTGCCAACTTCTGCGACGGCATCGTTGTCCAAACGTATCAGCCTAGCTGTCCCTTTGGTTCCGATGGTGCCGTGGAGAGGGAGCTAGTTCTCCACTTTGAACTGCCCTGGCGTACATAACAACGCACCAGTGGAGAGGACATTCCATTCCGCTTCTACGGATAATAACCTCGGAAGCAGCAGATACCGGTTAAAAGCTACGGCTCGATTGGCGTAGAGCTCAGAGCCTGGGGCTGCTTCCGAGGGTTGGAGAGACTTTCAGGTTTCCTTGGACGGCTACCGCCCGCCTCAAGCCGGGCAGCCCCCAGCCAATATGGTGCCAGCTCGCTACGTTCTACCAACCTCATTGGGTGCATGGGGGTTAGGAATCAACCGACAAGCAGACTGTTTTTCTGCACCAGCGAAACGAACTACAAATGTCATTTCTGAAACTGGGAACTTGCAACGTCCGGTCCATGCTTCCTAGATTTTATGAAGACGTCTCGAATATCAGAGGCGTAAAAATATCAGCAGTAATTACCAATGAGCTAAAGAGACTGAATGTGGACGTGTCTGCCATGCGATTACCAGACACTGGTATACTAACTGAAAGAGATTACACATTTTTAGGAAAGGAAGGGGTTCCGATGAGCCCAGACCGCGAGGAGTTCGGTTTGCCGTTCGAAACGACATACTTAAAGCAGCCGAACCAATCAGCAGTGGGAACAAACGGATTTGGACTCTAAATCGGAAGTGCATTACTGGTACCATTATGTTGATCAACGTTTATGCACCGAAGCTCTCTGCGACGGCTGCTTAAAAAGACGCTTTTCATCATTACCTCGCAACTGTCCTCAAAAACGTGCCACAATGAAACTGTGTGGTGATATTGGGTGATTTCAATGCTAGAGTTGGTGCAGATTACAACTATTGGCAAAACTGTCTCAGGAGGTTCAGTGTATGTAAAACCAGTGAAAATGGACAACGCCTTTTAGAATTGTGCACACAGTTCTGTTTTTGTGTAAGTTGAACTTTCTTTTAAACAAAACCACAACATAAACTACCTTGGAAATATCCTCGCTCTAAGCATTGGCATCAGCTTTATCTTTTTTGTTAAGCGCACACCAGATCATATCAAAGCGCAGACTGTGACACTGATCATTCACTGGTCTGTGCAAAACTGAAGCTTCCTGACACGAGATTTCATTGCACCAAATCGTCTGCTAAGCCTAGAATAGACGTCTATGCATGTGAAGCCTAATCTAGCTGCGCGATTTGCAAAAGCCTTCACACCCGAGTTCAACAAGACATCCTCACTCGAATCGGCTCCAGAAAACTGGGAATCGATAAAAAGCTGCATATGCCGAGTCGCACTTTCCACTTTCGGTGCAAAGAAAGCTCGATTGGTTCGAAGCAAATGCTTCGGAGATGACTGCTGCGTTGGATGAGAAACGGTCAGCATTCTTGAGTTTCAAAGATATGCCATCATATGAAAACTTACGACTTTTAAGAGCAGCTAGAATAAAGGTCCAGCAGATTGCAAGACGATGTGCAAGTAACTATTGGACTGGAATTAGCCTCAATATCCCAAAAGGTGTGGAAACTGGCAATTTTAACTATATGTATAATGGGATCAAGAGAGCCATTGGTTCAAACAAACCTAAAACGGCTCCCATTGAGTCTGTAACTGGTGACCTGATTGTGGACAAAACTCAGCAGATGGAAAGATGGGTAAAGCACTTCTGATCTCTCTACTCTAGGGACAGTTCGGTTTTACCGCATGCACTTTAAAATCTCAAGCCGTTACCGACTATTAAACATCTAGATTCCCGCCTACTGTTGATGAGCTCAATAGGGCAATTGACCCATTAACGAATGAGAATGCCCCTCTTAAGATGGAATCCCACGTGAGCTCATCAAATGCTGTTGTTTATGTTGGCCTCCTTCGGTCGATGTCGACCATGGATGTACATCACAATCACATGAATTTCATGTTTTACTGCTTTAGGAATGACTAAACAGTCCGATTCGGGAGGAACAATATCTCCCACAGCGCTGGCAACGATAGTCAGAACTCTGTTGTAGGGCGTCAGTTACACGCCGGCGGCGTGATCTGCTTTCAGCAGCTAAAAGTTGTATCTGCTCTTCCCCAGCTTGCAGACGACGTCTTACACAATGCCTTCAAATTGAGCGGTCAAGAGCAAATTCTTCCCAGCTCGCAGGGTCAATGCCAAGAGATTTCCATATCTCTTTGGCAACTGCGGTCTGCCCAAAGATCGACTTCCTAATTCATCTCACCATATAGTAGATCTTCGGAAGACCCGGACCATTTCCATTCTGTAGACATGGACGAAGCCACCGCAGGCGGCGCGTGTCATAGGGTGAACATGTCTGGTAGACCAGCTTTTGAAAGCACTTCTGCATTAGTCGCTCTGTCCATGCACGATAGGTTCACGATACGACGGATGCCTTCGTAGATGGAAAGCATTCGCGTTCCATTCGTATTTTTTTTTTTTCGGGGGTGGTCCAGGTTTCACTTCCGTACAGTAAAGCATTGAGTACGCACGCGTGTATACCCATCATCTATTGTTTTTACAGTATCCATGGTCGACATCGACTGAATGACGCCAACAACATCAATAAATGGGTTTGATGAATACAATGAAAGTAAGCGTGATATTGATTAATTTGAGACGTTTGAAACCATTGAAATACCTTGAGTGGTTTCCTTTTCTCGTATATACGAAATGCCAATTTTTCACCAAACCAACTTTGAGTAATCTGTTTTCCGAGCATCGTTCCATCATTCTGGTATTATATATTTACAATTGATATTCTGTTATTTCGTTGAAATTTTATGCCATAGAAGTTTTTGTGTAGACCTTAACGTCCGACTCTAATCTACGTTAACAAAGCGCGTCTCGGCTGCTAGGTATGATATGGCGGATATTGGGACGTTGTACCATATGTTGTTTTCGAAGTCTTATATACACACAGTTCTAGACTATGCTACCCAAGCCTGGATACCATGGTTGCAGACAGATATTGTACTTCTGGGTTGCATATAACACAGAGCTTCTAAGCTTGTCGATGGTTGTGAAAATACACCATGCGTCGAGCGACTTAGATGACTGAATCTGAGGTCACTTGCAAAAGGAGAAAGCGAGGCGATCTTATATTTTTATACACAATCCTTACTACTCTTCCCCCTGGATAGTTTATTCTAACTTCAAACTCCCAGCAACTTCATAGGTCATGGTTACAAGATGGAAATACCACACTACAAACGATACTGTTGTAAGGTATTTTTATTCAGTGTGTGTTTTGTATAGAATTCCCTACCTGCCGATTTGCTAAACTTAAACAGTTTATTTATATTAAAATATAAACTTGACGAATACATGAGAGTTAATACTAATTTTTTCCCGAACTGTTAATAAACTATCCTAGTTATGGGGTTTCTATAATTTTACTAATACATATATATATACATTTTACCTAAACTACGACTCTGTGGTTATAATAATGTTAATTGCATTTTCAATCATAAATCACTAATCTTGAATAACTTGCAATCAACATACGAATAAATGCTATCAAGTTGTACAATGAATGTACAATCTCAAATTGATGGCCAAACAGTTGTTTCACAGCGTTTAATGACATAGATATTCATATTATTTTCAGCGCAAATTTCAGATTACTCTTTCCACAAATTATTGTTATTCTAGCAGTGATTTTCTTCAAACTGTTCGCGTGAACTATCCCGAAATAACTAAAGTTTAATTTAAAAGTTATATATTAATGAAATATGTTAATGTTAATGAAATTTATATGTTATGTGTTATATGTTAATGAAATTTAACTACAATATTTCGGGTTCCTTGCAAGATATCCACTAGATAATCAAATGGAAATTTGTTTAATTGCGCACAATCCTACGAAACAAAACCGGAATATCAAATGAATGAACAAAGTGCTATTAGATAATCTCTCACACCATATAAGCATGTTCACGTTTCAACAGCTAAAAGAAGTAACATTTCTGCTGCATAACGTTGTTCATTTCACACTGCACTATCGGTACGATCGATATTGTTTATGCCTAGAACAAAGGCATTCCATTCCGCTATGCTTTACGGAAGTTCAACTCCTTTTATAGAGTACAATAACAAAGAATCGTTGCGGATTCTATGTTAAGGTGAATATGTGTTCAACATTAGTTACCGTAAATTTCGATCGATATGTGTTACGTACGTTCAGCTTTTTGAGAGGTCGTAAGTGCAGCAATAGATTCCAAGTTTTGTGTGATCGTGTGAAATAAAAAAATATAATCATCCTGTAAGTGATGTTATTGGCATGTAATATTTTGTAAAATAGGATAAGGTATCCTCTGATTCGCCGATAGGAAATGTTGAACAGATTCAGTTAAGCTCTCCTTTCTTTATAAGGCTTGTTTCGTATATTGAGAACTAGTTTTGTTGAGCGGTGCTACATTCGCTGCATAAGTTAAACGGCATTTTGTTGTTCAACGTTGCTAAGTGTATCTTTATCTTTTTGTTATAGCAGACAGTCTTCTGTGCTATGATGCATCGCCATATCTTTATGTCGTCCGCAAATGAAGAAATATTTCAGCGAACATTTTCCGGGACTTCATTTACATAAACCAGAAAGACCATCGGACTAAGAACTGCGCTTGTTGCTGCGATTGTTTTTGATAATGCACCGTCAACACAAACCTAGGTGGTGCGATTTGTTAGGTAGTTATTTAGAGAATTCAACAACTTTCCAGTGATAACAAGCCTGTCAATCTTCTGCAGTAGTACGTTATGGTCAGCACGATCAAATACTTTAAATATATCTAATTAGCAGGCGTGTATTGCTAACCCTTTATCTACCGATTGTGTCCAATCATTCTGCCTTATCAGTTAATTAGCTAAACAGTAATAATTTCGTCTAAATCCATGCTGTCTCCACGAAAGCAACTGATTATTTTCGAAATGTTTGATTAGATCGTCAACAATGAAGCGTTCACGTAATTTTGAAATCATAAGTTACAGAGTAACGGGTCAGTAATTTGAAACATCGGAGCGATTTCCAAATTTATAAATATGAGAAATTATTTCGCGTTTCCAATCTGTAGGAATCACTCCTCCGTTTGTCAGTGTTTCAACAGGTATGTGAGTGTTTTGTATAACAATTTCGCACATTGCTTCAATATATGTTAGGTAGACTCCTCCAAAGTTGCATTTGAAGTCATTTTGCTTGCAAGGATGACTGATCGTTTTGATGTTGTACTGTTGGAGTACAGTGATCTATGCTGTCGGCTGCATTCGTTTCTGACACGTTAACTGCGGATTGTCTTGGTGGTGATTCTATTGGACTTTGTGTTGCATCTATCTGTCCAATATGATGTTTCGATCTGCTTACTCTAATTAGTCTGCGGCCATTTTCCCAAAGATTTTTGATGGTGTTTAACAAATCTTTACGTAAGTACAATATTTTATAGGGCTTTGGACCGATGTCCTTATAAAGCGTAGATTTGGGGATGAGGAAAGTGTCCGTCACAGTAACATCATGCAAGCCAAGAATATCACAGAGGAATCTCCATTGGAGCCGATTGTGCTTGCGATGCAATGATTTATCAGGTTCTTCTTTAGCTTCTGAGACTTATTCTGAGACTTCTATCATCCATTGACTTCGTTTAGGCTTGTTGCTGGGCTTTCAAGCCCTTTGCCACCAGGGTACATCAACGAAGATCCTCGCTGTGGTCTCCAAACGCTCCATACGCAGTAGAAAATCCGACAGTAAGAAGTTTTCTAGACCCCTTTCAAAGTTTATCGTGATTTTAAGCAGTCTTGGCTGGTCCAGATTTGGGGAAGTGGGTTTACGATTCAGTCGTACCAATGATATTGTTTCAACTGCGTTCAAATGCATGCTGCTGCACAACCTTCTTCATTCATCCTTAACGTGCTTAAGCCTGTCCCCTAGTAAGGTGGCACTCGTTTCCTTTACGTTGGTGCAAATCACGCTTAGTCCTTGGAGCGAACGAGCTTTGTGTTCTTGTCGCTTTGGCTGGTTTCTGGACGGTTCAACTTCTTTAGATCAAATACCTAACGTGATATTTGGTTTTGAACTAGAGGTTTTTAGCTCCAAAAATTTTGCGGAACAGGGAAATTTAGGACAGGCAGGCCTTTAATAGTCGCGTTTGACAAGGTGACGTCTTGATGAAAACAACGCTCTTCAAGAGTCTCCGGCACATTTGCAACATCTGAACCTTCGTGTTGAATGATCTGCGAAGATGGACATTTTATATGACTGATATTAGTGTCAGTAGTTTCCGTTTTATCGAAACCTAAATGGGCAAACTGAGAATTCTGAGCGGTTATTAGTGTCTTTAAAGATGTCTTCAATGTTCGTATGAGAAGCCACTAAGCTCAGCATCCGATCATCCAGAGTAGGTCCGACAGTGGTAAACACCGATGAGTTGATCTAACAACAGAAACAAAAAAACGATTCAAATAAGCAGACGAACTGCAGAGAGGGGCATTAATGGACCGATTGATGCTAGTTCAACTGTTCGACCTTTATTGCATAGATTTTTGTAGCAAGGATCTGATTATTTCGTTTCTCATCTTCGCCGCTGTATTTGGCTGCGATTTAAAGGAATGTTAGAGTTGTCGACTGATTGTTTTTTGAGTAAGGCTGGCAATCGAAATAACATTTTCATTGGCCATTTTAGTCACGACTACTGAAATCGATCCAAGCGTTTGGCTGGTTCGTTTTTGTTGTCCGCTGTTTCGTTTGATTCCAGGTTTGGGATGTGCCGTTTGAGAGTCGATACGTAGTCAGGAAGATCGTAAACAGGGTTTTGGTTGTTGTGGTAGCTTACAATGAAATGTTTTCTTGCGACTGATTGGTGCAGTATCAATGGTAGATTCTGTCCAAAACTCTTTTTATGACCATATCGTGAACATTGCGTTTGAAGATTTCTTTTCTGCAGACATTGTCTGTGGAAATGGTATGCTCCGCAATGATGACAGGGCTTGGAGTGCTTCGACAATGGAGAGGAATGAATGGACTCTGACGCACAAGATTGTGTGGCGAAAGGATTTTACCGTGATCAAGGGCTTTGTAGACGAACAGCGAAAATGGCAGTAAAACCATGAGCATTAGGTTGCACCAGGGCGGAATCTTTTGGAAATTCATCCACCGTTTATGCTCGTTTTCAATAACTTGGTGTGTCATGAAGACCTCTTGCTCTAGCCAGTTTATTAATCTAGTGCGCATATCAGCAGAACGTGGTGCTTTCGGACAACTGACAGTCAGTTAATGACAGAAGTTTGCATCGTCCATATTCACGATTAGCATTGGCGAGATAAGTCACGAAGTCTTTTTATTCGTCCATTGCCATGTTTAAGCAGCGGTAGCGAATGTTGAACGAAGAGGACTGATGTTCGAAGCATTGTGGAAAGGAATTGACTGTATCTTCAGAAGAACACTCGCGTGCTTTAAGCTGAATAATTAGGTTGTGGTATTTGTCTAACTTAGCCGCACCCAGTTTGCGTAGCAGTATTCTTCTGTATCACTGAGGTTGACACAAAATATGCTTCACCTAGCTGGAATCAAGTGTCGAAAGGACTGCATTTTATAATGCGATCCCAAAATAACCTATACAAAGCAGAATGGGGGAATGTTACATATTTAGGCATGGAGATGTGAGGCAGGACAGGCAAATCCACTGAGTGTGGCGTGATGTGTAACCCAGAATGACTGGTGGATAATTTGGAGTTTAGAGAAAGGCAGACAAGATGAGTGCAATGGATATCATTCAATGTAACGAGATAAATACAATGTCATTCTATGGAACGATATAATAAGGTGCCATTGTATGAAACGAGACGAGTGGATCATCGTTATCATTGCGAATGTGCTTTATTCAAAGGTGTTTCTTTGGTTTTAATTGTTTTCAAAGTATCAATCTTAAGAAAAATAGAACGATGGTATAAAGTAAAATGTGTCTGTATAAAATCAAGTTAATCAATAAGCCTCAACGGGATAATTCAAAAATGGTTCGTTTAATTTCTTTTTATATTCATGGAAGCTAGTTGAGTGAGCAATAAATAAACGGTTCCAAGTAAGACAAACATGTTCAGAACAAAAAATAACCTCTAGAGTTCAGGCAGGAATAGAATACTACCAGCGTACATTCATATGTTTGATAATTCCTTGTATCCCTTCACGTGAATAGACCTAATTGACACTTTGAGGTGTGGAATATATATATATATATACCTTGAGATATCATACCAGAATCTTGATCATGAGAGACTTTAATCTGCCTAACTTGCTAAAGACTAACAAAATTTCTCAAACCTACACTGCTGCAATCTTTCAGCTGCTGTTTGACGAAATTCCCTGTACAATCACGTGGAAAGCAATACAAAATACAAGGGACACATATGACTTCAATGCTCGGTCTGATCTTGACAACTGGTCGGCCATATGACGCTTCCAGTGCTTCCAATGTGGACCGTCGTGATAAACTTTGTGAATATTTCTAAGGACTTGGTACTGATGAGTAGTCGCCAAAAACATAATGAACCAAATCTCCAACCACTCTAAAATAACAATGCCCGTCAGATTTAATCGGTGTTAGTTTACACTGTATCTGATGGGAAGTCCTGAAATGGAGATCGGATCGGTTGGACGAACACACAGATGTTGCTGTCTCCTTCTCGTCTGGTCGGGCATATGACGCTACTCAAATGTGCCAGTCTGGAGAAACATTCATGAAGGCTTAATCGCGATCAGCCGAACGGTTGACGGTAGCTCAGGCCGTAAGACATGAGACTACAATGGTGAAGGTCCTGGGTTCGACTCCGACCCGAGACAGGATGTGCACTGCCGATGAGCTCAAATAAGAGCGAAAGTCGAGTTCAGTACTTCCAATGTGAACCGTCGTGATGAACTATGTTAATATTTCTAATGAGTTGGTACTGATGAGTAGTCGCCAAAAACATAACAGAAGAAGACTTCTTCGATTGTCCGCTAGGTTCGAGCGACAATTTGGTCATGAATTTCAACTACTTATGTCGAGCAGGGCAAACAAACGGTACAACAAAAATCATCAGAAAGTTATGCCTATCGAAATTATCAAACGAGCTAAGTTTGATTAACGATTGACAGATTAAAGGCATGGGAGTGGTCTAGCATTTTGACAAAGCTTACATCAGACCCACGATGGAATATGCAGTTCAAGCATGGTGACCATGGCTTTATAAAGATGTTGCGAATTTGCAAAGAAAATATCATCGAGCTAACATATTTGTCACCGGAATCAGCCGTAAACCATACAATGAATGAATCAAAACCCTGAAATTCTTCGATTATACACGTCGTCGTCCACGAGGGGATTTGATTTGGGTTTACAATATTTGGAATACCGCAAATTACCCTCTGCAATGCTAATTTAAACTACGGAACTCGCATATGACAAAAGCTCACACATTTATTCTAACGGTCCCTCACTCTCTACTCACCTGTAGACAACAATTTTTGACGTTCGAGTTTGTTTTACTTGGATCAATCTACCGGATTATGTTGTAAACTCTTGCATTGAAGAAAACTAAACATCTTATTTCCATGCATCTACATTTGTCCTCCCACCAATCGAAAACAATTTCTGCCCTTTGGTTTTTTACCTGATTCTTGAACTTCTCATTAAATAACCAAATCCCATTTTTGCTGCATATATTATTCGTAGTTCCCATAATATTCTGTGGTATTTTGTAAAGCTATATGCTTTTTAGACCATCAAAATTAAATTGAATTGAAAATGTGTGGTGTGTGAATTCCCGTATTGATTATTCTTTGAATTTCAACCATCGAATGCCTCTCCTTCGAGGTTCCTTAATCCACATTGTCATAGTCGCTGCCTGAATAGTAGGGTTTACAATATTACAACCAATATAGACGGCTCAGAATTAATCCATTCAATTAGAGCTATGTCAGATGGATCCCTAGTGTTTGCGTTGTATAGTGTGTAAACGAATATTTATTGATTCATCGAGTGTCTTTGCCATTGAGGGAAGCGAAATCTTGCGAAAATGAATCTATATAGGCAGATTTTTCTGTAAGTACTTATGTAGACGACCTCCCAGTGTATACGGTTTTCAAATATTCCGCACGGCGGGGCAGCAAAAGCTTCTTCCGCAAACTTTTCGATGATAAGTGTGTAGAAAAAATTTCTCGACAGCTGATTTAATATCATCGAAAAACTATCGATCGCGTGGCCGCGCTTCGTGTGCGCTGACATTTGTGAGTAACAAAATTCAATTCTCTCTGGTTTCAGCAAAGTATTTGAAAATATTCGAGACCGATCGGGAGTCCATAATCAAGAAAATAAAATTTGCACTGAATCGGTTATAGTAAGTTTTTGGTAACGTTTCGCTTCGGAACACAGAGGCTTCGTCAGATCAAGGGTGTCGGTACGAACAGTGTTCAGGTATAAATGGCATTCTCTTGATCAATCCTGAGTTCACTAAGCTAGACAGAGGAGATCAAGATAATTGATCACACATTCTAATTGCTGTGTTCATCCCTAATTGTTTATTAATTGTACAGGTCAGCGTATGCCGACACACTGCTTACGTAATCATGTGCGTATTAGGTGTGATGTTAGTTGATGACAGTGCTCGAAAATATGCTGAACACGTGCTAGACACTGGGCACAGCGTAGATCTTGATAACGCTAAAGTGATAAGACGGGGTATGAAATCTTATAGGGAAAGACTTCACGCCGAGGCTGTTGAATTAACAAAAGCTGGGGCAAATGTGGTAATCAAGGTGGATGTGACGGTTATCTCAACAATCTGGCGTTCGGTTTTGCAGCGGATTATGATTAACGAACATCACGCCTAATACGCACATGATTACGTAAGCAGTGTGTCGGCATACGCTGACCTGTACAATTAATAAACAATTAGGGATGAACACAGCAATTAGAATGTGTGATCAATTATCTTGATCTCCCCTGTCTAGCTTAGTGAACTCAGGATTGGTCAAGAGAATGCCATTTATACTTGAACACTGTTCGTACCGACACCCTTGGTCTGATTAAGCTTCTGTGTTCAGAAGGGAAGCGTTACCAAAGACTTACTATAACCGATTCACTCTGGTTTCGTTCTCACGTGTGTTTACTGACTCAATGGTCTATGAGTACGGGAATTCCTCTTACGATCGGAATTAATACGTGTCAAATGGCGACGTAGATAATAAAATCCGATCCAACAATGTGTGGAAATGTCGTAGGGCATTTAGCATCTAATTGTTTCTTGGAGCTTAAAGCTTAAAGCTAAACCATCTGGACACTTATTCCAGTGGTTGACCACATACCACAGCATCCTGGGTCTACTCTTAAGACGTTTCACTGAATTCCCCATTACAAGTTTAATTAATTCAGTAATAATATCACCCGTGAAACCCTTTGGCATCTTGAGGGTTTCTATTAGGTCGCCTCTTTAGGGAGAACAGATCGAGGTCCTTGAATCTTGCCTAAAATGTTTCATTTCTCTGACCCTTTAACATCCTAGTCGCAAGGCACTGGACCCTTTCGAGTCAGGCGATATCTTTTCTCAAGAACGGTGCCCAGGACGTAACACAGTGCTCCTAGTGAGGCCACACTACTACCTCCTATAGGGGAATGAAGATAGAAGGTTTTCGGCTTGACAACGCTGAGCGCAATCTAAATAATTCCATGCGAGCCTTGTTTGCTGCTTCGACACATTGAGTAGACCACTTAAAATCTCCTGTGATAGTAATACCGATATCCTTTACTTTCTGAGCAACAGCTATTTTGATATATTCCTCGCCGACTTTTAGTTGCGTTGTCGCCAAATCAGTCGTCAGAACGCAGCTCTTCCCCAAATTTAGTGGCAAGTCCCATGTCTTTGTCCACTCTATTACTTTTACTAAATATGAGAAAGGCGTATATATACTGTCGGTTCCTATGATCCTAACATCATCCTTTGGATCAATCGTAACGTGCAAGATTCAAGGTTCAAGATTTATGGTTAAAAAAGCAAAATGCTGTACAGTACCATAGGATATACGTACAAAAATTAAAAAATCGTTACTTGTATGGTCATATCCATGTTCTTCATAGGTGGAGCAAAATAATCCTAAATGGCGACACAGACGGAGGTTAAAGAATCTTTGGATGGACGTTAGTTCCGTGCGTTAAAAAATAGACATTAATAGGTAGGGGCCAACGCAGTAGTTATCATCATAAGGATTCGTAACCTTTGTTTAAAGATGTGCTCGTTCGCTGAGGTAACAATATCTGTCGGCAAGCTATTCCACAAGAAGCATACACGAACAGCGAAGAAGTGACGACGACAATTCAATCGTGAGTGTGGGATTTGAAGGGTCAAAGGGTGGCTGCGTGTGGGGACAACGGAACCAAACTTGAAGAGGTGTTTGAGAGGGTGGGATTTCGCGTAGATGATTCGATATGTCAGACTGAGGTCGTGTAGGATACGCCTGCGCTCGATGGTGCACAGTCCAAGTCTGGTTAGTCGCTGCTCAAAGGGTAAATTATTTAATCCGGTAACCATTTTGGTTGCCTTGCGATAAATTCGTTCGAGGAGCGAGAAGTTTTTTCCCATCCATGGCGTCCAAGCTTGTACAGCGTAGTCAACAACGGGATGTATGTAAGTGTTTAGTGTTTTCGCGAGTGAGTGTGGTGGGAAACGTCTGAAAATGCGTTTCAGTAAACCGAGCAAGCTGCACGCACGCTTGTAGACGGCTTCGCACTGTAGGCTGTTTTTCAAAGTGCCAGACACCCAGATTCCGAGAACTTTTTGTGATTTACTCCATTCAAGCGGGTGGCTGCCATCTGTATAGGTAAAAGGAAAGGGTTTTCCGACTTGCAACATTTTGCACTTGCGGAAATTAAATGGCAGTTTAATTTGGATTGACCCCTGGTGCAGCTTATTCAAATCTCCTTGCAGAACTTGACAGTCCTCGATAGAGTTAACCTTCGTCTAGATTTTTACATGCTAGTAAGTTCGGTAGATCGTTTATAAATATGAGAAACAGTATCGTACTGAGAACCGAACCCTGATGTTATCCGCTCGTGGATTCAATTGTTCGAGAAGTTTCACCATCCATTCTGACTTTTACTTTGCGTCCAGACAGGTAACTTGTGAACCATGTTAGTAAGTTTCCGGTGACGCCAACACTCTGCAGCTTCTGAAGCAGTAAGGATTGATTCACTCCGTCGAATACTTTAGATATATCCAAGTAACCGGCATGGACGGAACTCCCTTGGTCTAGTGCTTGCGTCCAGTCATTTAGAGTCGTGAGCAAGTTATACAGGCATAAATATGTTTTCCTAAATCCGTGTTGTGTGAAAGTTATTAGCTGATGGTTCTCGAGATGTTCAACAAGTCGTTCACACACCAGGCGTTCCAGTTTGATTAATTTTAAACTCTGACATTATTGCATATAACTTGCATAGTATTCAGCAGTTCGGCTTACTCTTTGGATATATATCTGAAGGTTTGTTACGACGGATCAACTCATACAAAAATTATTCATCTACGACGTATCGTTTTTTGTGCGCAAAAAATCTATTAAACTCTACCTGGCGGACGCATAATTTTGTTCTCTGATACTGTTGAACATTACTCGTCACTTACTGATTCTATCTGGATCATTTTTACGCAGCCGTGGAAATTTTGGGCGCATGCAAAAGTTGTTCTCGCTGTTTTGACTTGCTGTGGACCGCTATCATTCGGAAAATTTTCTGCTAAATTCAACAAGCTGTTTTTCCTATGTGTGACATCACATCTACGGTCACCACGACTGTTTTACTCGATAATTTGCATCCAGTACAACCCGAACCTCGTAAATTTCATCTCTCAAAGGTTAATCGATCGAAACGCGCCTAAGCTTTTTTCGTGGAAGCTATCTAAACCCAGCAATCGATTGGAATACGTTTCGGACCGATCGTGTATCCATAATGCCAAGAAACTTGAGTGCAATCGGTTAGAGCAGCTTTCGGGTAACGTTTCACTTCTGACACAGGAGCTTCTTCAGACTACGTGTGATAGTCAGGACAGGGAACATGATTAAGTAGCAGTCAAACCCCCATCTGTGATTTGACCTTACCGCTAAACAGCCTATATTACGCCTACAGTGTGTAACGTCTCGTGGGAATGACGAGGATCAGTGGTCGATTCTACACCTAGTGTGTATCCACGTCAAACTAATACAAGTGAACACGGTCAAGGTCGGTTGACACAGCGGCCCACATGCGTAAAAGTACATAACATACCGGCTCAGAAAGGTAATACTTGACTGCCACTGTTGCATAGAACTCCGCCAAGGACGGTCCCAAGCCCGTCTGAGAAAGGAGGAGGGTTGGGCTTAGGGCTAGCAACCCTATCCCGTAAAACCTACATTGCTACGGAAACGATGACAACAGATCCGTGGTTCGGTCATGTCTGCAGGATGGATCCCAGTTCGAATACGAAGGTAGCCATGCACTGGCATCCGCAAGGTAAACGAAAAATGGGACGGCCCAAGGAAACTTGGCGCAGAACGTTGGAACGCGAACTACATGCACAAGGATTCACGGTGCAGACGGCAACGGAAGCAGCGACAGACCGGAGCCACTGGCGTGAAGTTGTCTTCGCCTCATGTGCCACCCGGCACGGAGAGGACTGAATGAAACTGTTGCATAGGGTTCGTACAACGAACCACGATGTTCAAACACAGAATCACATAGTGATTCGTGGTCAAGCACTCAAGGCGCTTATGGATGATCAAAGTGATGTGTTGCTCACATTACCCGAAATTACACCACACTACGGGTTTATGGCTGTTTGCCGTCATCAGGTTGAAACAGTAAGATTAGGTTCAGTGAGCCTTGAAACAGTGGATAAATGGTAAACAAGGTAATACTTGAATGTCACTGTTGCATATGGTTCGTACAACAACCCACGATGTTCAAACACAGAATCACATATTGATTCGTGGTCAAGCACTCAAGGCGCTTATGGATGACCAAAGTTATGTGTTGCTCACATTCTCCGAAATTACACTCCGGGCTAAGGTTAAGCTATTTTTGAAGAAAAACAAAAAAAACTAATTAACTATAAGGCATACGGTGAATAACAACTATTTACCTTCGCATCAGTGCTGAGCGCCAGATTGTGGAGATTTCTGATCCATCCAGCTTATTGACCGCCAGACGACCTGCCTTGGCAATTTCGACCGCCTCCGCATGTAAGCGGTTTAATACCGCTTCTCAATATTTCCACATTGTCTAGATCGACGCTGTGGCCCGTTTCTAAAGCATGCTCCTCCAAGGTGGAATCACGAATAAAGGAGTGACATTCCCTCGCATCCCGAGGCTGTCTCCGGACATGCTTTCGGTGTTCTTCAATTCTAGTGTGAATTTCCCGAAAAGTCTGCCCTATATAAACACACGAACAGTCCATACGGTTGATTCTGTAGATGCTGTTCGTGACAGGTACATAAAGGTGTCTTATCCTCGAGGTGCATCAGAACCGAACGGATAGTATTCACTTTCTTATATGTTTGAGCATATGGCCGCCTGGTTTAAGATTCTACGTATCGCGTCAGATGTACATTTTACACACGGTATACAAACTGTATCTCGCCAATTGTTCTCTGATTTTTCTGACGTTATTCTTACCATCATCAATTGGCATTTTACAAATCGTTTTAGATAACAATGGTTTACGAGCCTTTGGCTCGCTTAACGCTGCGCCTGTTTTCGGTCACTTGCGTCGCTGCATAGGTGTTCTGTTTTATGGAAATTGGAACAGGCTATGGACCTGATGACCTGTATTTGATGAACGGAAGAGTATGGTAGTACAGCATATGCATCGATTGGTTTCCGATAGACACGTTTTTATTTTCACCTTAACGTCTTATGCTAAACAGTCCAAAATGGAATACAGCCAGTGCAAGATTCAACTTCCTTTGTGGCCGAAATACTTAATCAATTTAATTTAAATAGTTGAAGAACTAATCTCACTTGATGATAACAAATGTGTCATAAAAATAGCGCCAATTTGTGTACACCTGTTCATTATTTGTGAGAATTATACAATCAAATTTAGAGCAACTTGAGTTACGCTGTCCACCCAAATGATTGTACTGTTGCAAACAATTCAATTAGATAAAATTGTTTCAGAAATTTCAGATTATTCACAGTTTGCTAACCAGATGACCCAAGCTGTGTGATATCACACTCAAACCTTACGATAATATAAATTAAGTTATGCTAAAATGCTCATTTGTACACAGTTCCGTTAAACACACCGCACGACCGTTTTCGTGTTGTTTGCAGTCATCCGATATGAACAGTAAGATCAGGATACGCATGCGTTTAAAACATTGATAGAATGGTAAACAATTTGCGCTTGTATGCCACTGTTCGATAAGGTTGATAAGACCAACCTGTTCAATCACGTGAGCCAACACTCATGCAGAAAGTGTTTAAACCCATGACCAGGAAAGAAAAAGCTCATTTGCATGCATTTCCATCACACGCCCACGACGGGTTTCGTGCTGTTTACATTCATCAGGCAGAGACAGTAAGATCAGTATCCACATGCACTATACTATATTATCTCGCACTATTTGAAACAATCGCTGGTGTCCCTTGAATACAGGTTGAAATTCAACTTCGAAGCTGAATGTGATATCATATCTACGAATTTCAAAACAATTCATTTTAATTCATTTTACCGGTCTAAAAAGCATATAGCTTTACACAAAACCACAGAATAATATGGGACCTACGAATAATTTAACAAGCAAACAAGGGATTTGGTAGCTTACTGTGAAGTTCAAGAATCAGTTTAAAATCCAAATGGCAGAAAATGTTTTCGATTGGTCGGATGACAATTGAAGATGCATGTTGTCAAGATGTATAGTTTTCTTCGATACACGGGTTCAGGGTCAAAAAGGCATCAAGACGTCTTTTGAAAATATGCTGATTTGGTGAGTTTACAACATAATCGGGTAGATTGTTGCAAATAAAATAAACTCGCACGGCAAAAATGTCGTCTACAGTTGATTCCTGTGTGAAGGACAGTTATAATAAATAAGTGAGCTTTTGTTATATGCGAGTCCCATTGATTTAATAAGCATTGCAGAAGGTAATTTGCGGTATTGAAAATATTGTAAACCAAAATCAAATCCCCTCGTGGACGACGACGTGTATAATCGAATAAATTCAGGGGTTTTGTTCGCTCAATTTATGTTTTCTGAACGAGTTCGGTGAAAAATTTGGTTGCTCGATGGTATAATCTTTGCAATTCGCCACATTCTTTTTAAGCCATTGCGACCATGCTTGAACGGCATATCCATCGTGGGTCTGATGTACGTATTTGTAATGCAGGTAGTTGTCTGTTTTGAGAACCTACCGAAAATTCTCTTTTGGAGTGACAATTTCTGTGATGTTTTGCAATAGACGGAGTTGTAGTTGGTCGACATCCCAATATTTTGCTTATTAACACACCCAAGTCCTTTCGTTCCATGGTTCACGAGATGCTGTGTGTACCAAAAAATATTGGAACTCCAAAAGTTTTCCGTGGTTTAAAATGTAACACTTTTTGAAATTGAAAAATAGGTGATTTCTTCGGGACCAAACGTGAAAGTTGTCCAGATCCTTCAGGAGCAGTTCTCAGACTTTCAGGTTATTTATCCTAGAACACAGTTTTTATATCTTCCGCGAACTGTACAATGTTACATTTGATGAGACCCGGTATGTCATTGGCATAAAGCGCGAAGAGGATTGGTCCGAGGACGGATCCCTGAGGCACTTCACTTGTCACGGCTACCGACTTCGATAAAGCACCTTCCACAGAGACTTGAACAAGGCGATCAATCAGGTAATTTTGCAAACAGGTTATTAGCATGCAGGCCAAAAAATTAGGGGTTATCTTTCTTAACTTTGAATGTGCAACGCTATGTGCGACTGAAGCAATAAGTCTACAAGTCATGGAGTGAAAGGATGTACCTCATTGAAATAGTATCGAGAAATTTCAAGCATCCTGAAAATTAAAGATCTTACTGTGAACATATAAGATATGCTTAGTTAAAATAGTTTTCATTCAGATTTTATGAAAAATTGTAGTCCATTTTGCGGTCAATATTTGAATAAGCAATAATTGTTTAGCTGTAATTTATGCTGTTCGCTTATATCAGCTGAATTAGCTGACGACAAAAGTATCTATTTTCAAAGCCCAATGCAAATTCGCTTTGTTAATTGTTTCTTTTAGAGAATGATATCTTAAAACCGACTGTCAAACACTTTTCCTTATCTTTGGCATATTTGAAATAATTCTCATTCGTTTATAATTGAAAACTCGTTCTTCATCAATTTCAAATCACCAGAGTTTCTGTCAGACAGACTGGGGGGGGGCATTTTGCTGGAATTGCAATACCATATCTCATCAGGCAAAATAGTTTATCTCATTGGAGTTTCTTTGGTACTGTTAGGAGGGTCACCTCCAAACGAATTATATCATTGTGTTTACTTTACACTAACAATTCTTCTCCCTATTTTAGCCTACCCTTCAATTGGACTGTGGTGCTCTTTGTCCCACCTTGTATCAATAGAACTTTCATCCAGAACCTCTCTGCTCAATTGTCTGTTTGAGATACAGTTTAATCCTAGAAAACGGGATTATAACATTGGCGACGGGAATTTACAACGAATCCAATCATGTCATTTTCATCAGAGGATTTGAAAGCGATTCTTGATCATCAACACAAACAATTCGAACAAACACAAATGCGTTTGATTCAATCGCTAACACAATGTCTCAACCTTCAGTCTTCAACTCTGTCCCAGAGTTCCAATTCACCAGCATTTATGGAATCGACTGCTTCTATAATTTCAGAATTCAATTACGATCCTGCATCCGGTCTTACTTTCGATTCATGGTACAACCGATGGAAAGATACATTTCTGAATGAATTTTCCTGTCAAGATGATGCGTGGAAATCCCGCCTTCTTGTTCGCAAACTTGGAACTATCGAGCACGATCGTTTCACAAATTTCATTCTGCCCAAGCAACCGAAAGATCTTTGTTTTTCTGAAACTGTAGAGCAATTACGGGAAATTTTCGGAGATCAATCCTCCTTATTTAACACCCGTTACAATTGTTTGAAGCTATCGAAACGAGATGGTGATGATTACGTTACGTTTGCCGGCATCGTTAATCGTGAGTGCGAAAAATTCCAGCTACAGACCCTTACGGAAGATCAATTTAAATGTCTTATTTTCATCGCTGGTCTCCAGTCACCACAAGAAGCCGACATACGTACTAGATTACTTTCTAAACTCGAACACGAGAAAGAAGTAACTGTGCGTTCACTCACCACTGAATGCCAAAGACTGATTAACCTCAAACACGACACAGCTCTCATCCAGCGGACATCGCTGCCGACTTCATCTGTCACCGTACATGCCTTAGCAAAAGAGACAGTAACATCTGTCAAAAGAGCACCCCCATTTAAAAAGCATCAATGTCATCAGTGCCACAGACGCGGACACAAGGAAGGGTTTTGTCACTCCATGTTAAAAGGCAATCACAATCCATCAAAGAGCACCCCAAAAGCCGTCCGTCACAAGCAGTACCCTCATAAAAAACTGCTATCTAATTCCGTATTCGCAACGTTCAACGGAGAATTTCAATCTCGACGTAAATACGTAATTGTTTCAATTAATACCGTTCCGATCCGCCTCCAGCTGGACACAGCCTCGGATATTACGTTGATCTCACGTAACACATGGGAATTAATTGGAAAACCTCATATTCTACCCACCAGTCACGTGGCCCAGAGTGCATCAGGCAATACGTTAAATCTAACCGGAGAATTGATTTGTGAAGTCACTTTTAACAACCAACAGTTTTCTGGTAAATGCTATTTAACGGACTGTGCAAACCTGAATTTACTCGGACTGGACTGGATTACTAAACTTCAACTCATGGATGTACCTTTAAGTTCCATCTGTGAGGCTATCCAATCGCACACAACATCAGATTTACGTAATCAATTTACTGAAAATTTGAAAACGAAGTTTTCTGACGTCTTCCAAGACGGCCTGGGTTGTTGTACAAAACTGAAAGCTAGCCTCAAGCTTCGACCTGGTGTCACACCAGTATTCCGACCAAAAACCGAGTTATTTTCATGGCCCACACCAGAATCACCATGGTCCAGGGTTCATATTGATTTTGCTGGTCCGATTAACATTCAAAATTATTTGATCCTACTCGACGCATTCAGCAAATGGCCCGAAGTGTTTCACATGGTTCGAGTCACTTCAAGTGCAACGATTACTAAACTGCAGCAGGTATTCAGCCGATTTGGTGTCCCAGATACTCTTGTTTCCGACAACGGAACAGCTTTCACTTCGGTGGAGTTTGCATCATTCTGTCAACAAAAGAGTATTGAGCATAAACGCACGCCTCCGTTTTCATCCACAATCCAACGGACAAGTAGAAAGATTTGTGGATACATTCAAGAGAGCACTCTTGAAACTCAGAGGGGAAGGAACCACGTCAGACATCATTGAAAGGTTCTTGCTCAGTTACCGAGCCACGCCGAATCCCAATGTACCTAACAGTGTATCCCCGGCAGAGGCACTCATGAATCGAAAGATTCGATTACCATTGGACATCATCCGTCCATCGTTTTCTAATGAGATGCCTAGAAACCGACGCATGGAAAACCAGTTCAACCATCACCATGGAGCCGTCAGTCGGTTCTATAAGCCAGGTGCATCCGTACTGGCAAAAGACTATCGAAGTGGTGGTGAAACATGGACACACGGACAAATTGTTCGCCGCGTGGGACACGTGATCTATGAAGTTGATGTACAATCTTCCATCTGGATCCGTCATGCAAATCAGCTGCGCCCATCTTCTTTGCCCGAGATTGTAAACCACGATCCTGGTATTCCACTGGACATCTTGCTAGACACATTTGAACTACCTGAGAGGTTGACCATATCCTCGCCAGAAAAGCGAGATGTTCAAACTAACTGTACACCAAGAAGATGGACCGACCGTGTTCGAAAGAAAGTCAAACCTTTGCAGCTGAACCCACGTAAACAGTCCTATCGTTGAAGACTTCCTGGGGGAGGTGTTAGGAGGGTCACCTCCAAACGAATTATACTTATCATTGTGTTTACTTTACACTAACAATTCTTCTCCCTATTTTAGCCTACCCTTCAATTGGACTGTGGTGCTCTTTGTCCCACCTTGTATCAATAGAACTTTCATCCAGAACCTCTCTGCTCAATTGTCTGGTTGAGATACAGTTTAAACCTAGAACACGGGATTATAACAGTTACATTAGCAAGTCTATATCCATCAATTATATTTTAGTTATTTCGTTTACTTTTTGTGTTTAGCAATATTTAAATATAAACAACAACATCTATTGGCATTACCTTGAAAATAGTATGCTATGCATAGCTACCACACAACTCATGTTCCCAGACCCCGGTCAGTAATGTGTCGTTTCAGCACGGTCAGCATGGGGATTAGGAAAAAATCAGCTTGAAAATTTGGAACTTTGAACGACCTTTTATGCTTCCGACATTTTATAACGACGTCTCGGACATCAGAGACGTGGAAATATCAGTTGTCCGTAACGAACTTCTAACGAAAGCTTCACGTCTATGTGGCTTCATTGTAAAAAACATGTCTAACAACTCTTTTGTGGTGAAACAAAGAAATTACGCATTTTGGAAACGGAATTTTCCTTTGGTGAGTTGCGACTTTATGGAGATGCGTTTACTGTGCGAAAATGCTTAGTAAACGTAGCAGCGGAAACGAGCGGATTTGGCCACTAAATGTGATTTCTGTGACATTTGTGTGATTAGTGTGTGACACTAAACGTGTCACTAAATACAATGACTTCAGTCGACGTTTCCGCACTGTCGCTCTCTGTTATATTTGCGAAAAGTGACACTTTTATTCAGTCTCGCAGAATAATCCTTGAAAGCTCGATGCTAAAATGTGTGTAGCAGTATTGGGTGATTTCAGACTCAGATTTGGTTCAGATCAAAATTATCGGACGAAATGTGCAGTAAAGTTTGGTGTATGCAGGACCAATGATGCTGGACAACGCCTTTCAGAAATATGCACACAGTATAATCATATTGCAGCCAACACATTTCTTCAAAAAAATCGCAACAAAAATTCTCTTGGAAACACCATCGCTTCAGGAAATTGCTTCAGCTTGATGCAAAGGTCAAACTCATAATCTTACTGTCCCTACCTGATGAGTGCAAACAGCACGAAACCGGTCGTGGGGTGTGTGTGACGGAAAAGCTTGCAAATGAATATTTCATACAGCATTAGTTCGCAAAAGCTGGAATGGACCGCAAAAGAAAACGACCTCGGCGTATGGATTAGTTGAAATCTTAAGAATAGCATGCAATTCTAGGTATGCTTCGGCGTATTTTCATACATTTTTCACGTGAAATATTCCTCATGCTCATAAATACGTACAATAAACCAGTGATGGATTACTCAGTGTAAGCATGGTCACAACGGCTACAAAAGGACATTAAGCTGCTCGAGAGGATTTATCACAGAGCATCTAAAATGGTTGGCTGTCTCCGCAACATACCATATGAGAATCGACTTGTGCATCTTAATTTGGATACACAGCTTCGCAGACGGGTTTGAATTGATCTAATCATAACTTAGAAAATAATGAACTCGAAGATGCACCCTCTGAGGCATCTATTTCGCCACCGGTCAAGCCATGTCACACGTGCTCACCCACTGGCATTTTATGTTCCACATTCCCACCGGAACTGCCTTCGGTTCTTCTATTCGGTGCGCGTTTGTTTCTTATGGAACTCCATACCGTCAGACGTTGTTCAATCATCTAGTGAAAGGATTTTCAGGAACAAATTGGATATATTTATGCGTTGTATTTCCACGCTACATACTGTTTATATAATATGACCTTTATCCAAACGAATATTTTTCCATCATACCGAGACAATACATGACATTTTTTCTAATTACAAAACTTTCGATCTTCTTAGTGCTTCAATTTATTTTGTATATACGTTTATTGTCCTTATACCTATATCCCCAGGTGTTGCACACCTACAAGCTTTTTATACCATAAATTCTTGAATCTTGAATGTTGAATCTGATTCTCGTTAGGCACGATTATATGATACTCACAATGTCATAACAGCGCAGATTGTGACATTGTCCATTCTTTGGCTCGCGCAAATCTTAAGGCTCAACAGATTTGATTTCACTGATATATAGAAATGATATCAATGCTCGATCGAAACCACTGGAATGATAAAACTCCGCGGGTAGCTGCATGATTTAGATCGTATATTAATTGGAGCATGAGGATAGCAATGAGTGTTTGAAGAATATGTATCAATACGCGCAAGATCACAAAAGTTAATTTGCAGTGAAGTGGCATAAATGAAAAGAGACAGCAAGTTTATTACAAATTGCGTTTTGTTATTGGTACGCATTTTTGAAATTGACAGCCTTTTTCGCCATCGATATTATGTTGAACCTGTAAACAAATATTCATGAAATGAAATCTCGATGTATTTTCAGCAAGTATATGTCTAAACTCATTTTTGACTAAAGTATTCACAAACGGAGCGATGGATGTTGCAACAAGTCTCACCATTGAGCACAACTAATGCAACATGCGCTTCGGTGATTAGGCTTCTTGTTTGCCAATAATAGGCGAGTCTGCAAAATACAGGAGCTTGATACTGTATGTATACAGCACTCACAGGACTTAGTTGCAATTACCGAAACATGGTTTGAACCTCATTCATCAGACAATGAAATGGCATTGAAAGGAATGTCTCTTCTCCGTCAAGACAGTATGGGACGCGGCGGTGACGTAGCAATTTACTACAACCAACAGTTATCATGCTGAGAAATTGACGATATTGATCTACGTGTACAGGATAGTCTGTGGTGCTCAATTAAGCTGACAGCTGGAGATGACTGCATTGTTGGCGTGATTTATCGGGCTTCAAGCGCAAGTGACGCGCATAATGTTGAACTACACCATAAATTTCAAACGTCACTCCTGGTTATGGGAGATTTCAAACTTCCAAATTTGATGAAGAAAAATGCTCTTTCGACGAATTCGCTCGACGATGCGTTTTAAGAACTGATCTTCGATATTGCTTTCAATAACCACGTATTTGATAACACTAGATATAGAGAAGGTAACATGCTATCGGTCCCGGATCTAATACTAACGAATGAGGATGAATGACGAAAATCTCAGCTACGAAACTCCTTCGGGTTCTAGCAACCACCTGGTCCTCTTATTCGATTATGTTTGTTAAGCCGGAAGAATGAATGACATCAACAAAACCAAACTAAAACTGGATATTGGAAGTCTTCACAATGCTCTTCGAACGATTTCTGACTGGAAACCCGACACCACGGACGTGCATCGTTCTTGGGTATACTTGATAGATAATCTGTGTGACGAACCTACATTCCAGATTTGTGCCAAAGACAACGAAAAACGATTTACCTTCACATTGAGAAGCCGTACAAGGAAGCGGATTAAGATACGCAAAGATGCATGGAGAAACTTTGTCCAAAATCCGCTGCCAGATAATTGGGAAGCATATGGTCTGTTGAGGAACATGGTCACCTTTCTTATCACCGACGACAAGCAGTCTCATCAGGCAAGACTAATGAGCATAATGGAGTGGAACCCAAAGTCCTGTACCAGATTGTTAACACTACATCAAAAATTAAGCCAGTAATCTCAGCATTATGCAAACCTCATGGGCTAACTACGACTGCGTTCGAGGCTGCCGAAGTTCTTGCAGGTTACTACTGCAAAGTGTTTAGTCCCAAGGAATCAGTGCATCTTACGCCGCATTCGATCGGCTTTCCGATGAAATACTAAATGAAATCTCAATTAACAATGAGTGTGTCATGCACAGACTTCTTCGTTTGAATACCACAAAGTCACCAGGAGCAGATGGAATCACTCCTTTTATCCTCAAACGATGCGCATCCTCATTGTGTGGTCCACTCAGCACGTTATTCTAAATTTCGCTCGAAAATAGTATCGTTCCCGCGGAATGGAAATCTAGCATGATCACACCAACCTACAAGGGCGTGAATCGATCACACGCTGCGAACTATAGACCAGTACGTTGTTGCCAGTAATTTCTAAAGCGCTAGAGAGTTTAGTAGCGGAAAAGATCACCCATCACCTCGAAACCGATACACTGCTTGCGACTGAACAACACGGTTTCAGGAAATATCACCCATGTCTGTCTAATCTCTCAAATGTTGCTTTATAGCCTGTTGCATCGTGTCAATGAAACTCAAATGTAGAGAAAGGTGGTCATTCTAGTAGAAGACAAATCTCCCAAGTTTCTCGTGAGATGAAGTTAGTGTGATGTGTTTCGGTTCTATGCAGTTGTCTTTGTCTTACAGTAGAATATATTAAAATTATAGAAAACAAGTTGCAGCGCAAGTGACCGAATTTGAACTAAGAATGTGGAAGTGTGTTACTGATACTATCAAGGTGGTTACCATTTATGCACCTAAGCTCTTTGTGACCCTATCCTGATTGAGACCCCAACTTACTGTTCTCTATCAAGAAAAATTAACTCCGACATACATCCTCTCAATCGAATTGAAGCACTCATGAATTGATCGTTCATCGTTATTTAATTTGAATCGAAATGAAAAATTATCAATTTAGTTTGTTAATAAGTCAGCATGTAAATCTAGAATATGACAACCAAATTCTTTTCGGAATGTTTCTTTCACATGAGCGTCATTCAAGTGAAACATTAATTCTTAGGCTACCAATGTTTTCAGAACGTTTCCCATTTTTCAAATAATAAATTATCTAGAGATGGAGATTTACAACAACTAGATGACGTAAAAATCATATTATTGTTAACTCAAAATTGAGAAAACACTATTCACAAATTAATGCAATTCTAACACTAAATTTCTTCAAACATTGTTCCCGTGAACTAAATCGAAGTAACTGAAGTTTAATTGAAAAGCAAAATCACTATTAAATGCTAATGAAATTTGAATCTAATATTTCAGTTTCATCGCAAAATATCCACTAGAGAATCAAATCGAAATTTGTTTCGTTGCGCACAATTCTTCGAAACCAAATGAACAAAGCACTATACAATAATGACTCACAGGGTATGGGCATGTCCAGTTTTCAATGGCTGCAAAATGAAACATTTTTTCTTCAAAAATTTGTTCATTTCAGAACGCACTATTGGTACGTTCGATGTTGTTTATGGGTAGAACAAAAGCAGTCCATTGTGATATGGTTTCGGAAGTTCAACTCTTTTTGGAGAGTAAAATAACAAATAATCGACGCGAATTCTATGTTAAGGTGAATGTATGTTCAACAATAGTTACCGTGAAATTTGATCGAATAATTTCAAAGCAAACATCTACAGGAAATCTATTTTGTTAAATACAATGCACCATCACTTATAATGCGACTGTGAATTTGATTTTGTTCGAGCTAACGTGGGCATTGCGTGGGTGTCGATTATACGTACGATGTGGGTGGTTTGTTGACAATTGGAGACTAGCTCGCTGATTGATAGTCAAGGGCAATTGTTGTTAAAACTAGCCTGACGTTACTGGTTTGATCGTCAACTAACTGTCATTCTGTTTATTTCGACCAGACTGGTTGCAATATGAAACAAGTGCACCAAAAGCGCTCACGTTCCAAAAAATCACGAATAAACGTGTTATTAACATCATAGTATTCCAGACCGCTTCGACGGATACAAATTATTGATAGATTCCGGAAGCAATAATTCCCATGTGATGAGCAAATGAATTCATCGGCTGCCACAATTTTACAAATATGATGTGCAATATGAATAAAACTAACGCTTAATAATGGGACTCAATATAGACGATTAATGCCATGGAGAAACCTACAAGTCACATCGAAAAATGTTGTGTTATGAATGTCATCGCGTTTAAGGTTGATACCTCACAGACAATCAACGCGTGTTCGATAAACACTAATCCAAACCATTTTTTGACGTCACCGCGATAATCATAAAATTGGAATGCGAAAACTTACTGTCACACGCGGTTTTATTATGATAGTCCCAGTAGTCACACAAGTAGCCCTTTGGAATATCAATGCATTCGCTCCAGCTGCACAGTTGCACGCCCTGAATCCTCGCCTCGTCGCATTCGTTCAAGTTATCTATAATGGGAATTAAGTCGGTACAAGCCGGAGCCACGAGTGTATTAAGCCGTGAATATATATATATATATATATATAAACTTACGTTTTGGATTCACTTCAGGTTTAAGTTTCTCGATATCTTTTAGTTGAGAACACCTGAATTGAAACAGAAAATTAACATGTTCCTGATATCTCGAATAATATTTGCAAACGACATTGAGAAATCGGTAATCGTTGAGAGAAGCAAGCGACTAACACTTTGATTATAATCAACTAAATTCCATATGAGGAATTTTTATGAAACTTGTATTATTAAGTTTGTTATTTTTTTTGTCATGATCGATAACTAATAATTAACAAAATATCCACACGAGTTCAAGAAAAATCGATAACCTTGAATTTTGGTTTTGATGGTCAAACAATTTTCAGTTGAACCTCAACGGGCAAACTTAAACGGGTTGGTTGGTTTTGGGTCATGTTCCTACTAAACGTTTTCCGTGTTTCGTAAAGTTGACATTTCTATCGGTAATTCAAATATCCGTTTGTGCATGAAGGCTGCTTAGCGCATAATGTGCTCTCGAACCTACATCTGTAATACGTTTTTAACTGCTTTGCATCAGAAAAATTTCAACTAAGTTGTTAAAATACTAAAATTCTGTTTTTGAATTAATTTTTAAATAGCGGCACAGGTTCATTGTTAACGGAGCCCATGATCGCCGCTGAATTCATCCCAGTGTATTTCAAAAAAACAGTATCCGGAATCACATGCTTCTATGCACAATTTGGATTTCGTCCCAATGTGCAGCTCACTTTAACCTCGATATTTAAGTTGTTCTTAACGCACTTTTCTCCGGATCATCTCTTTTGACCATGGATTCAACCAACGATACCGCCGTAAATCCAAAAAGCATTGCACTATTGAGAACTGCACGATAAATGTGACTTATTAAAATCGACCGTGACGCAACAGCTAACGGACATGCAGCTCAATTCAGCTATTATACACGGTTTTAGTGCCGAATGAAACAAAAATACCCGAAAACGAACGGAATAACACCAATCATAGGAAAGTACTTTGGTCAGCAGCTGTGCATCCTCGGGTGAATTATTTAAGCGTTATCTAATCGCATGAATGTTACGAGCATAGTCGGAAGCTAAGCTTATTTCAAAAAAGCCTTCAAAGTGATGCGATACCGGCACGCGAAATATTACAATATTCAAATTAAAGACTAAAACATCTATTTAATACCGTGAGTTTCGAAATACACGCAGCTACACAGTGAAATTACAAAATTTTCCGTTTCCTTAATAATTATCACAGATATTTTGACTTTCTTCTAGTATGCTTCGTTTGAAATGCGCTACCTGAAACTATCGACACAGCTTCCAGCGTCGAAACATTCATTCAAAATATATACACCTATTTGTTTCATAGCAACAGGAGATCACCTGTTTTTCAACTCACGGTAAGTATTCAACTCAACTATATTCGGTATTACATAAAAATTAGTTATTTGCTTCATTAACGACTATTTACTATGCTATGGTAATTCAGAAGTTATTTGCTTACTGCAACCATTGATTCTTGAATATTGAAGAAACTTGACTTGTTATTCTAACTTTTTTCATACATATGATTAAATGCAGCGTGACAGTATCATAACAAGCGAATCAGTATTGCATCAATTCGAATCGAAATTATATTCAAATACTTACTTTTGATTCACTATAATGTCAATCCTTGGATCACCTTCAACGAACAAGGACAGTCCGCTAGTCACGTTTGAGCTTGTTTGACCCTGAGGTACCGTGGGGCATGTTAATAAGTCATATCGTGCATTCTGTTTTGAAACAATGAAACATGTCCAAGCTTATATGGTGATATTGAAAATATTTATCGAATCATCGAAAATAATGTTAAATATTCGTTTAGCAAAATGGAAATTTCGCGACCATTTGTATTGCTTTGATCAAAAAATCACGGACATAATGCAACATAACTGACAATTTACTAACCTGGAAACACACGTACTGCAACAAATTTGGTACCTCGTTAGGTTTATGATTTATTGGGATTTGAACATTACTCGGGGTACTCATCGTGGCGAAGATCGTGTTTTGCTGGCGATGAAACTCGCATAGTGTGTATTCCTCGAAATCGAAGTTCCTAGAAATTACGAATGATTGATGGATAATGTGACATTACACCAAGGTCGTATGAACGTGTGTAATTTTGACGTCCTTAGGAAAATTATCAATTGTAATCATTGATTTGCTTGTGGTGCATGTCTTTGATCCATCGAATATAGGGTGTGATGAAACCCAATAATCGAATTGCTGGAACGATATTTTGACTGTACATTTATCCACAACTTACGTAGAAAGCTACTGGACAATGGAGTGTGATAGGAATGTCTATCCACTGGATTTGCTTCATTCTTTGAGGATCCGCCTTCAAGTATACTGTGAATGTATTCAAATATTTTTTTTAAAGTGAATACCTTCGTCACATCCCATTCCACCGCGCCCAAGAAAAAGCATCGTTATCAAATAGATCATCAACATCTGAGATGTGAATATGTGCAATGTCAAGCTGAAATGAAACGAAATTCAAAGTCAAATCTTCACAAAGATCAACTAATAAAATTACATTTTCAATTTAAACAAAATTTAAACACGCAATAGTGATTGTGGATAAATCGTATTATCGAAATTTTCTTCATTGTGGAATCGATGAACTGTAACTTTCCAAATTCTTAGATGGTAGCTGTGACAAATGATATCTAAATCGTAAAATTGTAATCAATCAAACAAGTGCCTTGTTTACTCGCATTCATCCAAAAGCTTTTTCCTGCTCTCGTCAAACATTCACTGGTTTTCACCGGTAAAATTTGGAACTTAACATTGCATTCCGTCGCGATCATTTTATAAGAACAGAAAGTGACTAGCTACTATCTACGTCGAGGATGCCAATATAACCGGCGTGATTCAATATCTGCACGCTGGGTGTACATTAAACTATTGGGAACTAGACAGTTATCTAGAAATTTTACGTATAGATATATCTCGTCTATCCGAAACAAATATTGGTGAAAGTAAATCTGGGTGAGACTCTCGGAAATCGGTTTTCATTGCATGTGGTCAGTGACAAGCCACGCTGATCACCCAACTTCATGCAGGCATTTACGTCTCGCGCCGTCTTTGTTCATGTTGTGCCAACGAAGTTGGGGCTGTGTTTCACATACTAAAAAGTCTTTTCTGATAGTCAAATGGGTCTTAGATGGTGAACACTTCAATCTTCCCGCAATATGGTTGACAGTTTCTTCATTAAGTTGGGATAAAATAACCATGCACCAAAATGCAGCTTGGGATTTCGATTGTGCACGGAGATAAGCAACATGTGGTAAGCATCACAAATTGGCAATAACCCCATTACATTGTGTGATTGATGTTCCGCTATATCATTTTTCCCGAAATGAGCACGGGTGTTTTGTCGAAATTTATTTTGCCATGATGTTTGACGAACAAGCAACCAAATGAAGCGAATTCACTTGATATACTTAGAAATGTGTCAATAATTTCCTGTTGTTTCTCTATTGTATTCAGAATGTTAAATAGAAAAAAATAAAATGTAATTTTTATTCTCAAAAGAAAACATCAAAATTACCTTGCGTAAACCTGTTTCTAATTTGTGAGAATTATACAATCAAATTTATAGCAGATTGAGTTCAGCCACCCACCAAAATGATTGTACTGTTGCAAACAATTCAATTGGATAAATTGTTTCAGGAATTTCAGATTTTTCATAGTTTGCTGTTCAGATGGTCCAAAGGTGTGTTTGTACTGTTGGCGTAAAATTGCACACACAACTTAAAATAATGAAAAATAATTTTGTTGGCCTGCTTCGGTCGATGTCGTCCATGGATGTACTTCAACATCGCATGAATCTTTGCATGTTCTACAGTTTTCGAATGACTTAAACGTCCGATATAGGAGGAACAATCTTACCCGCAGAGCTCACGGCGTTAGAAAATTCTTGGTTTATCTGCTTCAGTTGCACGCCTGCGGCGCGATATGCCTTTATCAACATCTGCTCCTCCCCAGCATTCCGACAAAGCATTAAGCAACGCCTCCAAAGTAGGCGGTCATGAGCAAGCGCTTCTCAACTCTTGGAGTGTATGACAAGAACTTTCATATCTAATTTGCAAACGTCGTTGTACCGCGAGTGCGGTTTGCCTTATAATTGACTTCCTGATTTAACTCACCATGAAAGCGATTTTTGGAAATATGACCATATTATGTTTCATAGTTATGGGTTTAACCCCATTAAACATGTGTTTGGACCCATGTAATTGAACAGGTTGGTCGCACCAGCCTTATCCAACAGTGGCATACAAGCGCTCCTTGTTTACCATTACTCCACTTTTTCAAGCGCATGCGGATCCTGATCTTACTGTCCCTACCTGATGAGTGCAAACAGCACGACAACAACCGGTCGTAGGGTGTTTTGTGACGGAAAAGCATGCAAATGAATATTTTGATCATTTTCCATTCTGTAGCCGTGACCAAGCCACCGTAGGCGGCGCAATCACAATGGGGTAAACATGCTGCTTAGACCATCTTTTGGAAGAAGTCCAGCATTAGTAATTTTGTCCATCCATATTATGTTTACGATATAGCGGAGATGGAAGACGTTCAGCTTCCGTTTGTGTCTTGTGTGGATGGTCCAGGTTTCGCTGCCGTACAGCACGGACGCGCATCAAAATCTTTACAGTCAACTTGCGGTTGATCTAGACATGATAGTTCAATCTGGACAAGTTTACTGCTGCTCTGCCAATCCGTTTATCGGTCTCTAGGTCAAGCTGGAGGTTTTTGCTTTGGTTGAACTGATATATGTGAAATGATATACTTGTTCATACTGACAGTTTTCAACCGCGATGACTAAAGGCGACGTAATCCCTTGACCAAGGAATTTAGCCTCGCTCCTGATGATTGTTATCCTAAATATTTGCAGGCCGACGAAAAGCAGCCCATTAGATACTGAAGGTGTTCTTGTTAGTGAAAGATAATGGCTGCATCGTCGACACAACACGTCACGTATTAGCACATCTCGTATCTTGTTTTGTGCTCTCAACCGGTTCAAGTTGAAAAGCAAACCATTGCTTCGTGTGCATTGGTAAATATATTCTGTTCTAGCCATACAAGCTTTCTTCAGGTGCAGAGAAAAGACAATGCCGGATAGCGTGGGATCGAGAACACAACATTGTTTTACGCCTCCGAAAATGTCAAAAGCTTCTGAACTGCAAGTGTGAAAATTAACTGACTAATTCATGTCAGAGTGGATCAAAATGACGAATTTGTTCATACATTGGAAGCAGCCTATAAGGTCAAACATTTTGAAATGATCCTGCCAGCTGACGTAGTAGAATGCCTTCGTTAAATCAATAAAAACAGTGTATAATGTCATATGCTGCTGCCTTATAACCCGTTAGCCTCGAGTCTTTGAAACTCGCATGTGCAGTATGGTGGTCATTCTTGTTGAAGACAAATCTCCAAAGTTTCCCTTAAGTGAAGTGAGCGTGATGTGTTTCAATTGTATGCATTTGTCTTTACTTCAGAGTAGAAGGTACTAAAATGTATAGAAAACAAGTTGGAGCGAAGGTGAACGAATTTGAACAAAGAAGGTTGTGGTATATTACTAATGCTACCAAGTTGGTTAGGATTATGCACCGACGCTCTGTGCGAACATTGCTTAATTAGACACCTTTAATCATAGTTTCACATAAGTGAATATAAGCACGACGCACTAAAACTGTAATGTGTTATTGGGTGATGATGAGGTCAGAAGTGATGCAGTTCACGATGCTTGGCAAAATTTGAAGAAATGTTTCTGGGTAGGTTGAACAATTGAAAATGTTAAACAACTCTCAAAATTTTGCAAGCATTCAGTATTTGTGTGAGTAACAAGTTTTAACAAATAACCATGAAATAAACATTCAAATCCTTTTCATTATTCTCGTCAGGAGCGCTAATATATAAAACACACCTTTCACATATGACTAGATCTGATCTCAGAATGCGATACAGACCATTCATTGGTTTGAGAAAAAAGGAAGCATCTATAGACTAGATTCCATCGCAGATATTAAGCTCATCGTTGACGTCAGCCATATGTGCGACAACAACGCAGCCATCATTTGTCCGTCTCAAAGACAGGTTCAGTCGTAAAGGACTGTTGTTCGTCAACATGCGAAGATTTCGGGCAGCCAATCAGCAAATAAATGACCATTGCAATCGATCAAGTGTCTGTTCGACCACCCAATCATCACTTTAAAAATAACTTAAACCAGTACATAGTTTCACACATGTTGCATTTTTATAATTGATAAAGGTAAAATACCCATCCGAAAAATCAGAGAAAATTGGCGGGATACAGTTTGTATACCTTATGTGAAATTCACATGTGAAGCGATACGTAGAATCTTGAACCAGGCGGACATACGCGTAACTTATAAGAAAGGGAAAACTATCAGTTCGGTTTTGATGCACCTCTAGCGCTACGAACAGCATCTACAGAATCAACTGTTCGGCTGTTGACATACGGCAGACTTCCAGGGAAATTCACACTAGAATCGAAGAACAACGTAAGCATGTGCTGAGACAGCCCCGGGAGCGAGGCCATATAAATCCCTTATTTGTGATCCCGCTTTGGCGGAGCACGTTTTAGATACGGGCCACAATGTGCAATATTGAGACGCGGTATAAAACCGTATAGCGAACGCCTACATGCGGACGCGGTCGAAATTGCCAAGGCAGGTCGACTGGCGGTCGATAAGATAGATGGGTTAGAAATCTCCACAATCTGGCGCTCGGCATTGGTGCGAATGTAAATAGTTTTTATTCACCATATTCCTACGAGTTAATTAGATTTTTCTTTTCTTCAACAGCCTTAGTCTCGTTAGTTATGTACTTTTACGTATGTGGCCGCTGTGCCAACTGACCTTGAACGTGTTCACTTGTATTATATCGACGTGGATACACACTAAGAGGACAATCGACCACTGATCCTGGTCATTCCCACGAGACACACTGTAGGCGTACTATAAGCTGTTTAGCTGTAAAGTCAAATAAGTGGTGGTGGGTTGACTACTACATAATCATGTTCTTTGTCCTGACTATCACGCTTGGTCTGACGAAGCTCCTGTGACAGTATTGAAACGACGAAAAAAACCGACTCTAATCGATTGCACTCAAATTTCCTTGCAGTAAAATCTATGGAGTTTGGAAATCAGGAAGCCAACCTTAGGGACGGGTCATACTTGCACTAGAAAAACGGTCTCATTAGAGCTAAGAAATCACATGAATTAAAAACTACAAGATGAGAACAACAACACACAAGATATGACTATCAAGTACAAATTTTTTATTTCACTAGCACAGCTTCATCTGTTAACGAGCTACACGAAATTATTCAAGGTTGGTCAACAAGTTCAACATACTTGGAGCTTGAAAGGAGCTCGTCGGCGAGAAATCAATTGAAAATGGAGATCAGAGGGACAACTAGTGCAATCATGGTGAAGACATTGTTGCGTGAACTTGAATTTTCTAAAATAGGTAAGCGTTTTGTCCATTATTATGTGAGTAATGAACGCGTTCGATGAATGCAATGAAAGTGAGCGTGATATGGATTAATTTGAGACGTTTGAAACCAATAAAATACATTGGGTGGTTTCCTTTTCTCGTATATATGGAAGGCCAATTTTTCACCAAACCAACTTTGAGTATTATGTTTTTCGAAAATCGTTTCATCAGTCTGGTATTATATATTTAGCATTGATATTCTGTTATTTCGTTGAAATTTTATGCGATAGAAGTTTTTTGTGTAGACCTTAACGTCACACTCTGGTCTACGTTAACAAAGCGCGTCTTGGCTGCTACGTATGATATGGCGGATATTGGGACGTTTTACCATATGTTGTTTTCGAAGTCTTATATACATACATATCTAGACTATGCTACCCAAGCCTGGATACCATGGTTGCAGACAGATATTGTACTTCTGGGTTGCATATAACACAGAGCTTCTAAGCTTGTCGATGGTTGTGAAAATACACCATGTGTCGAGCGACTTAGATGACTGAATTCGAGGTCACTTGCAAAAGGAGAAAGCGAGGCGATCTTATATTTTTATATGCAATCCTTACTACTCTTCCCCCCTGGATAGTTTATTCTAACTTCAAACTCCCAGCAACTTCATAGGTCATGGTTACAAGATGGAAATACCACACTACAAACGATACTGTTGTAAGGTATTTTTATTCAGTGTGTGTTTTGTATAGAATTCCCTACCTGCCGATTTGCTAAACTTAAACAGTTTATTTTTATTAAAATCTGAACTTATCGAATACATGAGAGTTAATACCAATTTTCTCCCGAACTGTTAATAAACTATCCTAGTTATGGGGTTTCTATGATTTTACTTCTGGGATAACTTGGTGCTACTACACGTTATTGCGAAATAAGTGTGTCTGCCTCATTCGAAAAGACAGAAAAGATTACCAAATCAGTCTTGTCGAAAAATTCATTATAAATCCCAAAGCATTGTATAAACACGTCAACGACCTCCGGAATGTTAAAATGGGAATACCGCCACTGGTCTCTGGTACTGGAATAGTGACGTCATTTAAAGATTGCGCTAACGTTTTCCGACAACAATTTGCATCAGTTATCTCACAAGTGTCGACCCATAGACAGCCCTTAAACTCTGACAGCTGCAGCCTGCCAATTCTTCAGGGGGTGGAGTTTCCCCCCAACGTTGTTCAAACAAAATTAATGACGATGAAGAGAACAGGCTCACCCGGTATAGACAATATACACGCAAACATTTTGCACAATCTATCTTCCGAGTTGGCAATACCGACATCTGACGTATTCACGATGATGTTCGAGCAGAGCTTTGTACCAGAAACTTGGAAAACTGCCCTGATTAGTCCCATCTACAAGGGTGGTAAAAGAAATGATCCTTTAAACTATCGCCCGATAGCGTTATTACCAGTGCTATCCAAAGTAATGGAGTCCATAATAGCTGATGCCTTACGGAATCACTTTGAGATTAATAATTTAATCTCCGAGGCACAGCATGGATTCAGGAAAAAACGATCCTGTCTGACAAACTTGCTATTAGCAAAAGAATCTTGGTCTGAGCTACTGGATGCCGGCCACTCCGTGGACGTAATTTATATCGATTTCTCAAAAGCCTTCGATCGTGTGAATCACGAAATACTTTCGTCGAAACTACTCACCTACGGAGTACAGGGTAAACTCCATGCATGGATTAAAGAATGGTTGATATCTCGTGAGATGTACGTGAGAGTCAAAAACGAACTATCCGAGTCGATTAAAGTTGCCCGTGGTGTCCCACAAGGATCAGTCCTCGGACCGCTTTTGTTTTTAATATATATAAACGACTTGCCTACTGTATTACAGTCGTCCGTGCTTATTTTCGCTGATGACGCAAAGCTTTGGCGCAAGATAGACTCCACAGACGACACGCAGAACCTGCAACGGGATCTCGATATGATTCACACTTGGTCCATAGACAACGAAATGCCCCTGAATGCTTCGAAATGCAGCCTATTGTCTCTCAACAGCAAGTCGAGCAAAGAATATTATCTTGGTCGCACTGTTATTAAACCCGCCTCCTCCGAAAAAGATTTAGGTGTGATTATCCAATCAGACTTAGGAAACTCAATGCAATGTCGACTGGCTGCCTGCAAAGCTGAAAACAACTTGGGTCTCCTTAAAAGAGTCCTAGGTTCGTTTGACCCCAATATTGCCTGCAAATTGATTTCAACGTACATCCGTCCTCATGTTGAATATGCTATACCGGCATGGGATCCTTGGTTGAAAAAAGATATTCTGCTATTAGAAACTCCACAGCGCAGAGCGACAAAACTCGTCCTGGGACTATCAAATTATCCATACGAAACGCGACTTAAATTATTGAATTTGCATTCGGCTGAATACAGACGGAAACGAGGAGCACTTATATTCATTTGGACAGTGCTTAATCAAACAAATCATCCTTGCGGTCATTTGTTTCATCTTTCCCATAACACACATCTGCGAGGTCACCAATTAAAACTTTACCAACAGCATAGCAGGTTGAACTGCCGCAAATATGCATTTTCCGTTCGCAATGTGCAACTGTGGAACAGTTTACCTACTCATGTGGTACAATCTGGAACTGTTGAAGTTTTCAAAAAATCACTAGATATCCACATGGAAAAGTATGTTTTTTATGTTTGACAATAATCTAACAATATTTTGATATTTTTTACCATCCGACCCGATGTACATTTTTGTGGGTCTTGTAAAGCATAGATTTTTACCTGCATATAATCTATGAATAAATCTATGAATAAATGAATATATATACATTTTACCTAAACTACGACTCTGTGGTTATAATAATGTTAATTGCTTTTTCAATCATAAATCACTAATCTTGAATAACTTGCAATCAACATACGAATAAATGCTATCAAGTTGTACAATGAATGTACAATCTCAAATTGATGGCCAAACAGTTGTTTCACAGCGTTTAATGACATAGATATTCATATTATTGTCAACTCAAAATTGAAAATACACTTTCCACAAATTAATGTAATTCTAACAGTGATTTTCTTAAAACTGTTCGCGTGAACTCTCTCGAAGTAACTGAAGTTTAATTTAAAAGCAATCACCGTTTTATATGTTAATGAAATCTATCTCCAATATCTCAGTTTCATCGCAAGATATCCACTAAAGAAAATAAATGGAAATTTGTTTAGTTGCGCGTAATCCTACGAAACAAAACCGGAATATTAAATGAATGAACAAAGTTCTATTAGATAATCTCTCACACCATATAAGCATGTCCAGTTTTCAACAGCTAAAAGAGGTAACATTTTTGCTGCAAAACGTTGTTCATTTCACACTGCACTATCGGTACGATCGATATTGTTTATGGGTGGAAGAAAACATTCCATTCGGATATGTGTTACGGAAGTTCAACGTTTTTTAGAGAGCATAATAACAATCAATCGACGCTAATTCCGATGTATTGTGGGCGTAAGTGCAACAATAGATTCAGAGTTTCGTGTTATTATAGAAAATAGAAAAATATAAGCAAAAGATTTTTCGTCGTGCATCTGAAAAACAGAAAATTTCCTTCTTCCAAGATGACAGCTGTGATAAGTAATATCTATATCTACGCTCTACATCGAACTATGATGCCCACATAACCGATGTGCTTCATTATCTGTATTCTGTGAGTATCATAACATTATTCGGAACTAGACAGTTACCATGAAGTATTAGTTCAAGGTAATTCAAGGATTTTAATATACTAAAAAACAACAAGTTTAACAACAACCATAAGATGGTAAAATTGAAATGTGAGTGTATAAACAATATAAGGAATTATATTAAGCAGAATATAAGTGTTCGGGAAATGAACAATTCTGAAAATTATCTAATTTCGTTTTAAAGTCATGCAAGCTCGTGGAGTAAGCAGGTAAACGTTTTTTAGTAAAACAGACACGGACGGAATAGAAATAACTTTAACAGTTCAGGCGTGAATGGCGTACCACCAGTACATATTCCTACGTCCGATAATTTATAATATCCATTCTCGTGAATAAATATTGTAAGAGATGTTATGGGGTATGGAATATTTTGTAAAATCGGATAAGGTCTCCTCTGATTCGTCGATAGGAAAAGTCAAACAGATTCACTTGATCTATTCCTTCTTTATAAGCCTTATTTAGTATGCTGAGAACTAGTTTTGTTGAGCGTTGATACATTCGCTGCATAAGTTAAACGGCATTTTGTTCTTCAAAGACCAGCCGTGAAGTGTGTCTAGATCTTGTTGTTATTGCAGCCAGTCTTCTAGGCTACAGATACGACGCCATATCTTTATGTCGTCCGCAAATAACGGAATGTTACAGCGAACAATTTACAGTACTTCATAGACATAAACCGGAAAGACGATCGGACTAAGAACTGAACCTTGAGGAACTCCGTTATTTGCTGCGATTGGTTTTGATAATGCACCGTCAACACGTACCTAGTTAGTGCGATTTGTTAGGTAGACATTTAACCAATTCAACAACCTTCTAGTGATAACAAGCCTTTCAATCCTCTGCAGTAGTAGGGCATGGTCAGCAGGATCAAATGTTTTTAATATATCTGAGTAGCAGACGTGTATTTATAACCCTTCATGTACCGATTGTTGTCCAATCATTCAGCCTTGTCAGTTAATTAGTCAAAACAAGAATTATTCCGTCTAAATCCATGCTGTTTCTTTGAAAGCAACTAATTATTTTCGGAATGTTTCATTAGATCGTCAACAATGAAGCGCTCTCGTAATTTCGAAATCACAAGTAACAGAGTATCGGATCGGTAATTTGAAACATCGGAGCGATTTCCACTTTTATAAATTGGAGAATTTATTTCGCGTTTCCAATAATGCAATTTGCCAGTGCTTGTTTGAACAGGTATATGAGTGGTTTGTATAGCAATTTCGCAAATTGCTTCAATTTATGTTAGGCCGACTCCTTCAGAGTCGGCATTTGACGATTTTTGCTTGCAATGATGCTTGCTAGTTTTGATGTTGTACTGTTGGTATACAGTGATCTATAGTGTCGACTGCATTTGTTTCTAACATGTCAACTACTGATTGTCTTGGTGGTGTTTCTATTGGACTTTGCATCTATCTGCCCAATATGAAGTTTCTATCCGCTTAGTCTAATTTCTCGTAGGATTAGTCTGCGGCCATTTGCACAAAGAGTTTCATCGTGTTTAACATATCTTTTCGTAAGAAGGGTATTTTATAGGTCTTTGGACCGATGTCACAATAATGCGTAGATTTGTGGATGCGGAACATGTCCGTCACATTCTACATCACTGAGGAATCTCCATTGTTGCTGATTGTGCTTGCGCTGCACTGCTTTATCAGTTGCTTCTTCAGCTTCTGGGACTCCCAATAGGATTTAACTTCTGTCATCCCACTGCTTCGCTTAGGCTTGTTACTGGGCCTTTCAAGCCCTTTATCACCAGGATACGTCAGTGAAGATCTTTGCAGTGGTCTTCAGACGCTCACTATACAGTAGAAAATCCGATAGTAAGATGTTTTCTAGATCCCTTTCAGAATTGACCTTGATTTTAAGCAGCCTAGGCTGGTCCAGATTTCAAGAAGTGGGTTTACGATCCAGTCGTATCAATGATTGTGGTTCAACTGGGTCCAAGTCCATGCCATTGCACAACCTCCTCGATTCATCTTCAACGTGCTTAGCCTGTCCCCTTATAAGGTGGCACTCGTTTCCTCTACGTTGGTGCAGTTCACGCTCAGTCTTTAAAGCGGATGACCACTGTGTCCTTGTCGCCTTGGCTGGTTGCGGGTCGTTTCAACTGCCTTAGAACGAATACCTATCGTGTCCACTTTAGAAGTATTTTGCACCGTGACTTTTGGTTTCGAACATGAGGATTTTCGTTGAACCTTCGAATGAGCAGGTTGCTTTGGCTGCGTAACATTTTCCGGACCAGTGAACTTTTGGGCAGACAGGCCTTTAACATTTGCATTTGTAAATGTGTTGTCTTGTTAAAACGAACGCACTTCAAGACTCTCCGGCAAATTTGCAACAGCTAAACCTTCGTATTGAATGATCTGCGAAGATGCAGCTTTTATTTGACTGATATTACCGTCAGTGGTTTCCGTTTTATCGAAACCTATGGGGCAAACTGAGAATTCTGAGCAGTGACAAGAGTCTCTACAAATGCCTTCGACGTTTGTATGTGGAACTCTAAGCTCAGCATTTAATCATCCAGGTTGCTTTGCTCAACACTTGTTCGAGCAGCTAAATCTGCGTTTTTTTTTAGTTCGACAATGTTTACATACGAAGCATACACCAGGCATGTTTTCATTATTAAGGATCGATATCGCCTCGGAGTCAATGATTTGTCACATTTTTCGCGACAAGACACGTGACAGATTTGACCTTACCACTGACGACTTTCATGTAGACAGCGAAGGTTTCGCGAACTTCAGCCAACCAAACCAATCATTTCGGCTGCGGTTGGTTTTTGTGTTATTGTGTGGAGTTGACGGAAAGTGACTAGTTGTTGGAATATTTAGTCACTCGATTAAGCCAAGAATTTGTCAACCTCCCGTTGAGAATATTAGCGTGAAATTGATTACGCCTTGAGTGGTTCTCCGAGTAGTTCCTGACAGTGGTAAACGCCGATGGGTTAATATAACAGCCGAAACACAAAAGCGATTCAAATAAACGAACGAACTGCAGCAAATCCACCGGTGATGCACACAAGGAACGATGCGTCGTAGATGGATAATTCCTGTATGAGTAGATCCGTCGTAGCCAACTTTCTGAAAGATATTCAAAAATCAAACCGATAGGATGAAAATTACAAATGTTTTATTTAAAAATATCGCAGTTCAAAATTATATCGACCACACGATACACGTAGTATAGATGTATATGGTCTACCTGAAACAGATATTGTTGAAATTAATTCTTGGTGAGACTCTCGGAATTAGGTTTAAATTGCATGTTTCTGGTGATACACCTATATGCAGGCATTTATGTCTCGTGCCGTCTTTCGTTAGGTTGTGCCACCGAAGTTGAGGCTGATTCGCAGTCTAAGAGGTCTTTTCTGATAGTCAAATAGGTCCTCAATGGTCACAACTTCAAGTCTTTCGCATTGTGGTTGCCATGTACTCCAGCAGGTAATGATAAAGACCATCAAGCACCAAAATGCAGCTTGGGATTTCGATTATACACGGAGATAAGCAACATGTGGTAAGAATTAGAAATTACTAATGTTTGTGTTCCCCTCCTTCGGTCGATATCGACCATGGATGTACATTACAATCGCATGAATTTACATGTTCTACAGCCTTTTGAATGACTAAATAGTCCGCTTCGGGAGGAACAATCTCTCCCGCACCGCTTGCAACGGTAGTCATAACTCGCTTGTAAAGCGTCAGTTGCACGCCGTCGGTGTGATCTCCGCTCAACAGCCAAGAGCTGTATCTGCTCCTCCACCAGCTTGCAGACGACGCTGTACACAACTCAAGATTCAAGAATTTATGGTCACAATGCCTCTAATGTTAGCGGTCAAGAGCCAGTTCTTCCCAACTCGTCGGGTCAATGCCAAGAGCTTTTATATCTCTTTTTCAAACGACTTTGTACCGCAAGTGCGGTCTGCCCAATGGTCGACTCCCTAATTGCAACTCACCATAGAGTAGATCTTTCGGAATACGACCATTGTCCGTTCTCTAGACATGACCAAGCCACCACAGGCGGCGCTGTCGTAATAGGGTGAACATGGTCTGTAGACCAGCTTTTGAAAGCACTTCAGCATTAGTCAATCTGTCCATCCACGATATGTTCAAGGTGCGACGGATGCTTCGTAGATGGAAAGCATTCAACTTCCGTTCGTGTCTTGCGTGGGTGATCCAGGTTTCACTGCCGTACAGTAAAGCATTTAGTACGCACGCGCTGTATACCATCATCTCTGTCGTTACATTCAGCTTGCGGTTACCCCAAACACAAGAGTTTAATTGTGAGTGAATGACAGCTGCTCTGGCAATCCGCTTATCAATCTCCGTGTCTAGCGAGAGGTTATCCGAAATGGTTGAACCAAGGTATGTGAAATGATGTACGGGTTTATGCGGACAGTTTCCAACAGTGATGAAGGGAGGCGATACAGTCCCTTGACCAAGGACTTTGGTCTTGCTCATGCTGATTGTTAGCCCAAATTCTTTGCATGCCGATGAAAATCAGTCCATTATGGAATGGAAGTTATCTTAGGAGTGAGCAATAAAGGCTGCATCGTCAACAAACAGTAGGTCAGTAGTAAGATTAGCAAGTCCCGTGCTTTGGTTTGTGCTCTCAACCGTTTCAGGTTAAAAAGCTTGCCACCACTTCCCGTGTGTAGGTAAATGCCGTCTGTCCTCTTCCTAGAAGCGTGCTTCAGAAGCAGAGCAAAGGAATGCCGAACACCGCGGTGGCAAGAACCTAGCCTTGTTTGACGCCTCGGCGAATTTCGAAGGCTCCTGAACTGAAACCGTTAAAATGGACTGAGCCCTTCATGCCTGAGTTGAACGAAAAAACGAGTTTGAGCAGCCTTGGGGGGCAGCCTATCAGAAAATGCATTTTAAAAATACCCTCCCTGGTGGCATAGTCGAATGCCTTCGTCAAATCAATAGAACAGCGTTTAATGGCATACGCTGTTCCCGACACTTTTCTTGAAGTTGTCTCAGGGAGAAGATCCTGTCAACGTTTGATCGTTCCTTGCTGAAGCCACATCGAGATTCGGAGTAAATTCTATCAACTAAAACTTTCACCCGGTTCTGTAATACTTTAGTATGCAATTTGCCTACAACATTCAGAAGGAAGATTCATCTGTAATTGTTGCAGTCACCTCTATCACCCTTATTCTTAAATAGCGTTATGATCTTTGTGTCTCGCATCTCTTGTGGCACACACTCCTCCTGCCATTACTGTCGAATCAAATGGTGAAGAGGTTGTAATATGGCTGCTCTACCGCATTTGATGAGCTTATGTGGAATTCCGTCTTCACCAAGGGCCTTTCCATTCACTAAGCGGTCGATTGACCTATTGCGCTCATCAAAAGCAAGGGGGTATCTAGATATTCAATGGTCGGCAACCATTCGACATTTTCAAGTACGTGCGGTGATACCGTACTGTCCCTAGAGTAGAGACAGGAGAAGTAGACTACCCATCTTTCCTTCTGCTGAGTTTTGTCGACAATCGGGTTACTAGATACAGACTTAATGGGAGCCGTTTTAAGTTTGTTTGGACTAATCAAACATTTCGAAAATAATCAGTTGCTTTCATGGAGAGAGCATGGATTTAGACGAAATTATTAGTGTTTAGCTAATTAACTGATAAGGCAGAATGATTGGACACAATCGGTAGATAATCAGATATATTTAAAGTATTTGATCGTGATGACCATAACGTACTACTGCAGAAGATTGACAGGCTTGTTATCACTGGAAAGTTGTTGAATTCTGTAAATGACTAACTAACAAATCGCACCACCTAGGTTCGTGTTGACGGTGCATTATCAAAAAAAATCGCAGCAACAAGCGCAGTTCTTAGTCCGATGGTCTTTCTGGTTTATGTAAATGAAGTCCCGGAAAATGTTCGCTGAAATATTTCTTTATTTGCGGACGACATAAAGATATGACGTTGCATCATAGCACAGAAGACTGTCTGCTATAACTAAAAGATCAAGATACACTTAGCAACGTTGAACAACAAAATGCCGTTTAACTTATGCAGCGAATGTAGCACCGCTCAACAAAATTAGTTCTCAATATACGAAACAAGCCTTATAAAGAAAGGAGAGCTTAACTGAATCTTTTCAACATTTCCTATCGGCGAATCAGAGGATACCTTATCCTATTTTACAAAATATTACATGCCGATACCATCACTTACACGATGATTATATTCCTTTTATTTTCTATGATCACACGAAACTTGGAATCTATTTCTGCACTTTCGACCTCTCAAAAAAGCTGAACTTACGTAACACATATCGATCGAATTTTACGGTAACTATTGTTGCACACATATTCATCTTAACATAGAATCGGCAACGATTCTTTGTTATTGTACTCTACAAAAGGAGTTGAACTTCCGTAAAGCATAGCGGAATGGAATGCCTTTGTTCTACCCATAAACAATATCGATCGTACCGATATTGCAGTGTGAAATGAACAACGTTATGCAGCAAAAATGTTACTTCTTTTAGCTGTTGAAAACTGGACATGCTTATATGGTGTGAGAGATGATCTAATAGCACTTTGTTCATTCATTTGATATTCCGGGTTTGTTTCGTAGGATTGTGCGCAATTAAACAAATTTCCATTTGATTATCTAGTGGATATCTTGCAATAAACCCGAAATACTGGAGTTAAATTTCATTACCATATAGCACAGTGATTACTTTTAAATTAAACTTTAGTTACTTCGAGATAGTTCACGCGAACAGTTTTAAGAAAATCACTGCTAGAATAACAATAATTTGTGAAAATTGTATTCTGAAATTTGCGTTGACAATAATATGAATATCTATGTCATTAAACGCTGTGAAACAACTGTTTGGCCATCAATTTGAGATTGTACATTCATTGTACAACTTTATAGCATTTATTCGTATGTTGATTGCAAGTTATTCAAGATTAGTGATTTATGATTGAAAAAGCAATTAACATTATTATAACCACAGAGTCGTAGTTTAGGTAAAATGTATATATATGTATTAGTATAATTATAGAAAGCCCATAACTAGGATAGTTTATCAAGAGTTCGGGACAAAATTAGTATTAACTCTCATGTATTCGTCAAGTTTATATTTTGATATGAATAAAATGTTTAAGTTTAGCAAATCGGCAGGTAGGGAATTCTATACAAAACACACATTGAATAAAAATACCTTACAACAGTATCGTTTGTAGTGTGGTATTTCCATCTTGTAACCATGACCTATGAAGTTGCTGGGAGTTTGAAGTTAGAATAAACTATCCAGGGGGGACAGTAGTAGGGATTGTGTATCAAAATATAAGATCGCCTCGCTTTCTCCTTTTGCAAGTGACCTCAGATTCAGTCATCTAAGTCGCTCGACGCATGGTGTATTTTCACAACCATCGACAAGCTTAGAAGCTCTGTGTTATATGCAACCCAGAAGTACAATATCTGTCTGCAACCATGGTATCCAGGCTTGGGTAGCATAGTCTAGAACTGTATGTATACAAGACTTCGAAAACAACATATGGTGAAACGTCCCAATATCCGCCATATCATACGTAGCAGCCAAGACGCGCTTAGTTAACGTAGACCAGAGTGGGACGTTAAGGTCTACACAAAAAACTTCTATGGCATAAAATTTCAACGAAATAACAGAATATCAATGCTAAATATATAATACCAGACTGCTGAAACAATTTTCGAAAACAGAATACTCAAAGTTGGTTTGGTGAAAAATTGGCATTCCTTATATACGAGAAAAATGAAACCACTTAAGGTATTTTAATGGTTTCAAACGTCTCAAATTAATCAATATCACGCTTACTTTCATTGTATTCATCAAACCCATTTATTGATGTTGTACTCGTCATTCGATCGATGTCGACCATGGATGTACATAACAATCGCATGAATGTTCATGTTCTACAACTTTTTGAATGACTAAACAGTTCGATTCGGGAGGAACAATCTCTCCCACAGCGCTGGCAACGATAGTCAGAACTCTGTTGTAGGGCGTCAGTTACACGCCAGCAGCGTGATCTGCTTTCAGCAGCTAAGAGCTGTATCTTCTCTTCCTTAGCTTGCAGACGACGCCTTACACAATGCCTCCAAATTGAGCGGTCAAGAGCAAATTCTTCCCAGCTCGCGGGGTCAATGGCAAGAGCTTCCAGATCTCTTTTGCAACTGCGGTCTTCCCAAAGGTCGACTTCCTAATTACATCTCACCATATAGTAGATCTTTCGGAATACGACCATTTTCCATTCTGTAGACATGACGAAGCCACCACAGGCGGCGCTTTCGTAATAGGGTGAACATGCTCTGTAGACCAGCTTTTGAAAGCACTTCTGCATTAGTTGCTCTGTCCATGCACCATATGTTCAAGATACGACGGATGCTTCGTAGATGGAAAGCATTCAGCTTCCATTCGTATTTTCGTGGGTGGTCCAGGTTTCACTTCCGTACAGTGAAGCATTTAGTACGCACGCGCTGTATACCATCATCTTTGTTTTTACAGTCAGCTTGCGGTTATCCCAAACACGAGAGTTCTATCGGGACAAAATGACAGCTGCTCTGCCATTCCGCTTATCAATCTCCATGTCTAGCGAGAGATTATCCGCAATGGTTGAACCAAGGTATGTGAACGATGTACTGTTTTAAGCTGCTAGTTTCAAACAGTGATGATGGGAGGCGATACAGTCCCTTGAACATGGAATTTGGTCTTGCTCATGTTGATTGGTAGCCCAAAGTCTTGCATGCCGACGAAATCAGTCCATTAGCGACTGGAGGTGCTCTTGGGAGTGAGCAATAAAGGTTGCATCGTCGGAAAACAGCAGGTCATGGATTAGCACATTTCGTGCCTTGGTTTGCGCTCTCAACCGGTTCAGGTTTAAAAGCTTTCCATAAATACGCATGCGTAGGTAAGCGTTTTCTGTCCTCGTGCTAAACACGTGCTTCATGAGCAAAGCAAAGAAAATGCCGAACAGCGTGGTAGCAAGAACACACCCTTGTTTGACGCCTCGGCGAAAATCAAAAGCTTCTGAGCTGAAACCGTTAAAATAGACTGAGCCTTTCATGCCTGAGTGGAACGAAATACCGGGTTTAAGTAGTCTTAGTGGGCAGCCTATCTAATCAAGCATTTTGAAAAGACCCTCCCTGCTGACGTAGTCGAATGCCTTCCTTAAATCAATAAAAACAGCGTATAATAACTTACGCTAATCCCGACACTTTTCTTGAAGTTGTCTCAGGGAGAAGATCATGTCAACGTTTGATCTTTTCATGCGGAAGCCACATTGAGATTCAGAGTAAATTCTGTAAGATAAAACTTGCAGCCGGATCTGTAGGACTTTAGCAAACAATTTGCCTACAATATTCAGAAGGGAGATTCCTCTGTAATTGTTGCAGTCGCCTCTATCTCTCTTAATTTTAAATAGCGTGATGTTCTTTGTGTATCGCATCTCTTGTGGGACACACTCCTCCTGCCAGCACTGTACAAGCAAATGGTGAAGAGGTTTTAATAATGCTGCTCTTGGCATTGACCCTGCGAGCTGGGAAGAATTTGCTCTTGACCGCTCAATTTGGAGGCATTGTGTAAAGCGTCGTCTGCAAGCTGGGGAAGAGCAGATACAGCTCTTAGCTGCTAAAAGCAGATCACGCCGCCGGCGTGTAACTGATGCCCTACAACTGAGTTCTGACAATCGTTGCCAGCGCTGTAGGAGATATTGTTCCTCCTGAATCGGACTGTTTAGTCATTCCTAAAGCAGTAAAACATGAAATTCATGTGATTGTTATGTACATCCATGGTCGACATCGACCGAAGGAGGCCAACAAAAACAACAGCATTTGATCAGCTCACGTGGGATTCCATCTTAAGAGGGGCATTCTCATTCGTTAATGGGTCGATTGCCCTATTGCGCTTATCAACATTAGGCGGGTATCTAGATATTTAATAGTCGGTAACCGCTCGAGATTTTAAAGTGCATGCGGTAAAACCGTACTGTCCCTAGAGTAGAGAGATGAGAAGTGCTTTACCCATCTTTCCATCTGCTGAGTTTTGTCCACAATCTGGTCACCAGGTACAGACTTAATAGGAGCCGTTTTAGGTTTGTTTGAACCAATGGCTCCCTTGATCCCATTATACATATAGTTAAAATTGCCAGTTTCCACACCTTTTGGGATATTGAGGCTAATTTCAGTCCAATAGTCATTTGCACATCGTCTCGTATTTTTTTGGACCTTATTTCTAGCTGCTCTTAGAAGTCATAAGTTTTCATCTGTTGGCATACCTTTGAATCACAAGAATGCTGACCGTTTCTCTCCCAACACAGCAGTTATCTCAGAAGTTTTGCTCCGAAACAGTCGCTCGTTCGAGCTTTCTTCTGACCGAAATTTGAAAGTGCGACTCGGCATATACAGTTTTTATCGATTCCCAGTTTTCTGAAGCCAAATCGAGTG
>JACCGJ010016987.1:0-58484 GCA_013407085.1 Atriophallophorus winterbourni | reverse complement strand
AGATTGAAAATCAAATTTGTCTGATATACGTCTCCGTTTACATCGCTGATAACGCTGTTTAGCCAAATTAACACCTGTAACTATACAGCGATCTCTGAAAACGCAGTCTAAATATTGATTTTGTTATTGTTTGTTGTTATACGTTTCAGAATGATTTAAAAATACTTCTTTATTCGAAAACCGATATAGTTTTATCTAAATTTCCTTAGCAAATGCTGCCGATATCCCAATGATTTCAACAGGAGGATTCTATCTTATATTTTATGAAGGGATATATCGTCCACAAACTCTCACCGACCGATAATCATTCTGCTTAATCAATGTCAGCCTCCACGCGATGATGCCGATGTCTTCCATGGAAACACAATAAAAATGAGCAAGAGGGTTTCATGCGACAATGGGTTTTCAGTAACTACACAGTTTGATTCGGGAAGAGAAATCTCTCCCGCAGCGTTCACACTGATAGGCAGTACTCAGTCGATCAATGTTGGTTGCACATTTACAGCCTGATCTGCGTTCAGCAGCCAAGAGCAGTATTTGCTCTTCCTCGGCTTACAGTACCCTAATTGTTAAAGGCCAATTGAAGCTTCTTCCCAAATCCTAAGATCAATGTCCAGAGCTGTCATATCACTATAACACATAATAATAATTAATTTATTAATTACTCAATCGCTTTTCTTTAATACCCTACAATCTAAAGTGACGTCACATCTTCTAGATATATGAGTATGTCACAGTTACCATTGCCAGGTTCAACCCGAAATAATGTTTATACGATAAATGCAAGGCAACTGCAAATTTTTGCCAGTTGGACTCGTGGGTCATAGGTAACTTCAATCTGACATTGTAGCTGTAAATGATGGTAAGTAACGTGTGTCTGCTGAATGACTTTGACTTCATAAGTGGCCTAATCATCTTGAAGTTGGCGATGAAGTGTTGTAACATTTTGGATGCTAAACGTAGCTCACAAAGACTTCATTTAAATCGCAAAGATTGATTGAATGTTGCTAGACATACGGTTCTACTATAGCATACCGCTTTGTGAAAGTAAACTGTGAGGAAAAGGAGTTAATTATGACCTTGTGATGGGTAATCATGGTCACTTTACATCATTCTTTAAAACATTTATTCTAATATCAAGAGTCACAACATGCACGGAGCCACTCGGTGTCGATAAAAATTACCTATTCACGTATTATCTTTCTGTACGTGTCTGTTTCATCTGGAATGAAATATTCATTCGAAATGTGTTACATATTGATTTGACGACAACTGCGTATTAACTCATGGTATGTGTTCAACTTGATTATACTTGCCATGATTATGTGTTATTTCGTTTTCATGAACGAATGATTACTATGTGATTTAATTGCTTTTTGTGGCCACAAAATTCTGGAATCTTGAATGTCGAAACTATACAACAGTAACTGCTCCTCTGTATGTCCGATGATTTTCTACGGTGACTCAAGTAGCGTTTAAACCAGCACTGCTCTCATAAAGTTTGACGTAGTTTGCATGAGTATTTCATTCTTAATCATGTAGCTCCGAAAATCTTCATTTAGGCTTGGCGTGGAGCAACGTTATATGGAGAGAATCTGTATTATTTTGCTGTATTTCAAGTAAGCCTATCAGTTTGTATTAAACATAGACCTAGACTTTTGAAACTTAACAATTATATTTGAGCAAATCCTCATCATGCCAAAACCTATTATCAAATCAATTACCGCCGTTGTCCATTAATGAGGATCGATTAATATTATATATACCTTCATTTGAACATGTGGTTATTTTAAAGTTAAATGCAATCAAAACCATCAACTTTTAATCTCGATCAGAGATACTGAAAATTTATATACTTTAGTTAAATGATTTATAACATTTTATTTTACAACTCAAACTTTATTGATCAAACATCACCAATAACATAAAACTGATGATGCTAGCAAACGATGTTGCGTTAATGTTTGTCAAATATTTATACAATTTGTATGTTACTCATCTGCTCCACTTCCGCTGATAAGTCTGATAAATTGTGCTATCAATAATTTTCAAACTCACTGGTTGTGTAATTGAATGGCGGTGAATCTCGCATTTCCGTGTGCACTGTAATAAAGAATGAATTAATCTATATTGGATGTTTATTGATAAAAGATTTAATGTAATTTCAACCAGATGACATAAGACGAAATGCATCACCTGTTATTGCTTTCATCCTGTAGCCGATTGCCTTAATTGCTAGAGCCGTTTTACGCGCCGCAGTTTCGGTTTTCGTACCTTGCGAGTTGATACCCAACTCTAATTCCACAAACAACAACCTCGAATCGAAAACAAAATAACGTAGTAATCGGCAGCTAGGCGATTGAGCTTCTGTGGAAACCTGAAAAGGTGTTCCACACGATAAATATTAGCTCAATTTTGAAGGAGGTAATTACGGTGAAAATGTATAATTACTAAGTGAAATAATTATCGTTAATGTTCTCAAAAAAGCGCGCATTGCGATGCCGTCTTTGTAAATTTACGAACAACGTTTTGAATTATTGGAAAGCAATTAAAATGTAAAGATTCAAATATATCATCAAGGACTTCTGATATTACAAACTTTTATTGGCAATATACAATTGACTGGGTTGTTCAAAGCATGATAGCCGCGAAAACATATTTATCATCGGTTTGGAAAGTGAATTTATCTAAGTAAAACGTATATAACATCGTTTAATAAAATATATTTGGTTTTAGTTCTTGTTTCTTTTGTGTTGATCCTTTTTAACAGAACCACTTGTAGTAACTTGTCGCTTGCATATGATATGAACGCTCTTGATCTAGACATTATGATTTCGGAACAATGTGCTCTTGGCCGATCTCTCTAGAGTTATTGTGTGTGAAGTGTCGCATGCATGCTAGGGAGAACCAGATACTGCTTTCAGGTGCTGAAGGTTGGTCACGCAAACAGCATGCAAATACCGCAGAACGTTCGAGTAATGTCTATCGCTGTGGGCGATGCGGAAGAGATTGTTCACCTGAATCAGATTGCTGCGGAGCATAAAATCGTCATTGGTTGGCGTCGACCGAAATAGTCTAGAAATTAATTGAACTAAAAGCTTTGGAATTTGCCGATATTGCCAACCTTCACATTATCTTTTTTAATTTTCAGTCAAGTTACTTCTGCTTCGCTCATCTACATCCATTATCTGGTACTCCATTTAAACGAAAAACTCTTCTATGAGGTATTCGATAGAGTTTTTGTGGCGTTGTATTTCAAACCATGAAATATTTGAAATGTTTAACTGCAGCATAAGTAAGCAAGCTCAAATGTTATTACGAGAAGGAAATTTGAATATAGGTATGTATGGGAACCACATTTTTTATTGAATATAAGTTATCAAAGTTTCCTTTGATTTGAAGAAAAAATCGTTCTTTATGAACGATAATATCAGAAAGCGAATATTCTATTCACGTTGTAAAACATATCATTTAAGTTTCCGGTTACGTAAACATTTGCACAATCTGCATTATCCGTTAAGTGCGCACGATTGTACGTAAAAAGTCATGTTTCTAAAGGGTATCTGCTAAATATTATTCATTACGGGTAACATAAGAAGCTTTCCAGTGAGGATGTATACCATGCCAATAGTTGTTTCGTACATAGTTAATGAAATAATTTGAGAAAAATTGTTTGCTGCAGGAAATGTCAGGCTCAGAAGTGTGGAAACATTGTGATCTGATAAAGATTACACAGAAGCTCGCACTTACGTAATCACACGTACGAATTTTTACGTCATTTTCCAGTAGCCCGCATTTCATCTGTTTGGACATATGTTCGTCGAAATCGAATTTATGAGCAACAATTACTTCTGTTGAGATATAAAATCAGTTTATATGTTCAATCAACTATGAATAAGCAACCAAATATCAAATTAGATTTAGATTATCCTTCGTCACAAATCTGTGCCATCTTCACACCACTAAATTGGTCGAACATCCTCCTCACACACACACCTCATGACCTGTTTCATTCTGGTTTGCACTCGTCAGTTATTAACTGCACGATAAGCATGCTTATCCAGCAGTGGCATACAAGCGTAAATCTTTTTCAGTATATTGGTCATTTTTAAATGCGCCTTAAGCGTTCGACTAAGAATTGCTTTGCCATTTCCATATATGGCGGGAAAATGTATACTATTGAGAAACGAAATAATTCAAAATCGTATTATTTTACGGCTCACTTCAGGGACGTTTTTCTAGCTTCATCTTCAATAAGTGAAAGCAAAAACTTGTCGGCGCTTAACAAATGTTAGTAATCGACTGGGTATGTTATATCGCATAGAAAAATTTTGATGTTATTTAGTAACGAAAAGTGCTATGAAATCCTGCAAAGCCTATGAAATATTCATGTGCTGTAGATTAACTTCCATGTTTGACATGGAACTTAAGTGCCCCATAGGATGTTATGAAGCTCGAAAATCTGGTCTCGCTAAAGTAAGGAATAACCAATGAAATTAAATGTTACCAGTTGTAAAAGTCAATTAGCAGTTCATAATAGAGAACTATCTGTTACCAATGTCGAAGAGACTTCATCTCCACAACAACATTAGAACAGAACGAACAGCTGGGCTGATAAATTTTGATAAAATTCCATCACTGGATTTGCCAAGACAAAGTTGATAGAGATTTCCAATTGTCTAAAGGAACTTAGGATCTCAATATTTTCCTCGAGTTTGAGTCATGAAACCTTTCAAATGATTGGATATAGCTAAAGGTTATTGTTAGATATAAGTGTTTTCTTTCTACTGTATGAACTGAATGAAATTATGAGCTTTTCCTACCCGAAATAAACCCGTTTAGAAGCGCCAGTCACCGCCTTCGCCACTTCCCATGTCAGAAGAACATTCCGCCTGGTCACACTCGACCACATTTACAGGTTAGGAGCTAATCTTGGTTTACACTAGCTATATGAGATCATTTTAGATTCATTAGATCATCTTTTCGAATTTGGAGCTTATCCCCAAAACAATACCGGCTATGACTACTTTCAGCATACTGAACTTGAATATATGTCAGATTATTTTGAATTTAGAATGGAGGTCAATGGAGCAAAATGTTCATTTGCGTGCATTTCCATCAAACCCCACGAACGGTCAATGGAATTAATAATCGGATGGTGGCAGAAATAAAAGTTCATTCTCTATCACGACAATACTATATAGCAAATCACCTATTGGAGAGCCATTCGAAGAGATCCGAATTTTGGTATTCTCGTATGGAAATTATGGATGGAATAGTGACAAGGGCAACTTTTTTCTTTAATGTACAATAGTTCATCTTGAAATCAGTGTTCAAAAACGGAAAAATCTATACATGTTACGCAGAAAAATTGCCATGTGAAAATAAAATCGCATTAGCGATATTAGCATCTCCTTAATTCTGCGATGAGCCAAGATAATTTGATGCAAATGAGATAAAGCATCGCCTACAGAGTGTAGTGCTGGAAGGCAACTTATTTCGTGTCCGTTGAGTTTGATGATTTTCATACAAACGTATCAATGTAAATTTGAAAATATTCAGGGAAAGTACAGTTTTATCCCTGCATCATTATTCATAGGTGAGTAGCTTAGCAACACGTAGAGCCTGATATAACGTGTGAAAACAATGAAGCACAACTTTTTGTAGAGAATTGTGAGACATTTTTAATTTGCCTATCGATTGACACCTATAAAATACTTGAAATTAAAGTGAATTGTCGGTTTCTTCATCGATTTCTAATATTCGTTCACGACACATAAGTATAGAATTACCAGATTAAAGTGTATTTGATGGAAGTGTATTCTGATTTGGGGATTTTTAAAGATCCGAGTTTTAACCGATCCACTTGAGTGCGTGGGTCATTTGATTGCTCAGGATATTCGTGCCAGCCTTATCAAAGAGTTGCATAAATGTTCAAACGTTGTTTAAAAAATCATGGAATTTTCAGATTAATCACTTACTGTGGTGAAGTGCCGTTATAACTGAGAGCAGTGACAGTAGCAATATACCGGTAAACATTTTGGCCTTTATCTCAGAATTAAAAATACTCATTATTTATATTCATGTCATTCAATTTTCATTGGTCCATTTGAAAATCATGCACTCGTTACCATGCTGCTCAATAGAGTTTTCTGTTTGAATTCGTAGGATATATTTGAATGGATGAGAAAAATGCATTATTCAGTCTACATGGTTAATTCATACAAATAATGAAAGCTCACAGAATTGTAAATAAAAAGATTCCCTAATTTTAATGTAGTCACATTCTCTGTGTATGTGCAGGGGATCATCTCCAGATAAGCTCCGCCATGGAGCGTAAATTGCTCGCGCGAAAAGTAAAGCTCCACCAGTTTTCGGCAGCTCGAATTTAATGCCTGTACTGAATTTTGACCTATTTCTGATGTGTAGACATTTGCACCTATCTGAAATACTAATTCTCCTATAGCCTTGGGTCATAAAATGTCTGCGATAGGACGTAAAACCAGACATTAACTTTCTGACTCTTTCGCCTCTCGTTCATGCCAAGTTGGCTAAATGTTTTTTTCGCAATTCCAAGGTGTGATCCATCAGCAACGTTTACGTAACGAAGGCCACCAATGGACACCACCAAGTGTTTCTTGCATGGGGAGGTGTAAAACTAGGCAATATCGACAAGAAAGAGAGATGTTGAAAAGGATAATTATAGCAAAAACTTGGTGAATCCAACGAATGCAACTCTCACACACTCTCTAAAAGATTCTGAATACACTAATGATAAGTGCACAGCTAATTTAATAAGTTTGTTTGCAGCAAAGATATCGAAATGCAGACATTTTTCATGCAAATTTTTAATGGCATGCCCAAATGTCAAATTCAACAATTACAGCTAAATTAAAAAATTTCCTATACTCTGTTTTAATCATTTTTCAGTGACGCGGTTTAACGTTTCGTCGAAAATTATCTGGAAGCAGGGACAATTAGCAACAGAAAATTTCATCAATATGATTATCCGAAATTTGCAAGTCCCAAAACCATTTGAATTTACCCCGTATTATATTCGAGATATAACTAATTTTCAATAATTCTAAAGATTAAGATATATAAATATAAAGAAATAAACTTGTTAACAGTGTTAAACCACTGATACCAAGCGGTTGACGAAGCAGATATAATCCACGACTGCTATCTTGATATGCCTCAAGCTTCTGACTCAGTTGATCACTTTCGACTACTACGAAAGGTGCAGAGGATTGGTATCAGCGGACAGCAACTTATATAGCTTGAAAGTTATCTCACTGAGCGTAAGGCTGTGTACATTCACGTGTCATTTAAACTTCTAGTGGCATAATGTAAGCTTCCGTGCTCGGGCAATTACTTTTCTTGGTTTACATCAACAACCTGCAGGATAACCTCTTCATGGGACAAGCATCCATTTGAATTCGGAATGTGCAAATTGTTGCAGGTAGATAAAGATTTTCCATTCTGCTGCATGGATACCAAAAACGGATTGTAGAACAGAAGAAATAGATCTCGGCGTTTGAATCAGCAGATGACTGAAAAACAGCATGCAATGCGAAGCCGTGTACAACCGAACTAGCGGCATTCTTGTTATGCTCCGATGTATTTTTAGACGTTTTTCTCTTGAAAAATTTCCAATGTGTAGGCATGCAGCTATGGATGTTAAAAAACCTCGCCTGGAACGTTGCCCAAAATCATGAAACCGACTTATTACCAACAATGAAGCATCATCGCAAGCTTCGACTCCCAGGTTACAAAAGGATATAAAATTCCTTGATGAAATATAACAGTGCAACCAACCTAGCGATTGATATCCGAACGATTACAAAACCTGAGCCTCCCAAATCTTCTCCATCAAATGCTTAGGAGTGATGCAATATCTTGCATACAGCACATCATCCCTTAAAACGTTTATTCGAATACCATGAGTCACAACATACACGCAGCCACTCAGCGACATTACAAATTCGCCATCCCCGTATCAGTTGGCGCCGATATTTTTACCCTACATGTGTCTGCTTCATTTTGAATGTGTTTCTTGAAACTATTGTTACCGCTTCCAGTGTTGAAACATTCATCCGAAATTTGGACACGTATTTGTTGCATAACGATTTGAGGACACCTGCGTATTAACTCATGGAAAGTATTCAACCGGACTATACGTGACATTTTATGATTATTTGTTATTACCTTTTCATGATAATTCATTTGCTTGTGTATAACAGAAAATCAAATTCTGTTTAGGATCCTTCTCTTGTGACTCTGTAAGAGCACTCAGATGTATAGAGATGCTGCAAATACGATGGAGGTTGTTAATAAAAAACCACGCTAAAACAGTGGCTTCACATCGCAGACTCGATAAGAGCTCGAGAGTGATGTTGTGAATACCTTCAGAATACACCGATCACCAAATTCTGCAGATGATGGATCATCTCCACTGAAAGTAACTTTCCTAACAAGTGCTATGTCAGACATCGTCAGAAATAACTTGCATCAAAAATATCACCAGTGACGTCAGAATAAGCAGACAAAAGCATCCTCAGAAACACAAACTGAATTAATTCCATGCAAAGACACTGCAAACGCAAATTCAGGTGGCGGTCCAAAATTCCATAAAGATCTGGTTATCGGGGGTCTGACTAATAAACGTCATAGTTACACACCACCAGTAATTTTTAATATGATATTGTGCAGTGTTAGCAAAACAAAATAGCTAAATTAACTCATATGAATAATCAGTTTTCTGCTGCACTAATCGTTCTAAATGAGACGTAATTCACACTCTCAGGTGAATGATTGCGAGCTGGCGATTTATAACATGATCCTGCTTAGGCGAGACCGGTTAAGAAAGGGAGGAGTCGGCCTAACAGATATTCTGCACTCCGCTAGCCCGCTTACACACACTCCATCCTTGTTGAGAAAAAGAACTATGCAATGCATCTACACCAACAATGTCTCAGAAACAAAACTGTCAACTGTGTGCAGTTTTTCTGAAATGTACACCAGACATCATCGCCGTGACGGAAACTTGGCTACAGACTCACCGACCAAATAATGAACTGGAATTACCTGGAATGTCACTTGTTAGCCATGACCGTAAAACGAGAGAATGTGTAGTAGCTTTGTATTATAGACAAAACCTTTATTACCGTGAGATTACAGATAGAGACATCGTGTTACTGGATACATTCTTGTGCTCAGCACGATTAAATAACAGGAATGATTATGTTTTGTAAGTAGTATATCATCCATCGTCTGCACAGGTAACTTACAATCTGGTCCTAATCGACAAAATTCGCAGGATTACTTCCATATATGCTGCAGTTTTAAAACCTCACTCCAAACTAACTCCGCCGTTAAAAAAAGCAAAAGCAAACTAGTATTTGAGAAACTTTCGTTTAAAATATTCCTAAGGACCATGAATACATACATGAGACAAGTCATGCAATAAGGTGTGTGGTCATGGTCTCCGCGTCTCAAGAAGGATGTTGAATGTATCACCGTTCAACAAAACTCGTTCTCAGCTTCCGAAACAAGCCTTATAAAGAAAGGATAGCTCAACTGAATCTGTTCGACAAATCAGAGGAGAGTTTATCTTACTTTACAATACATTCCATACCCCGGACAAACCATTACAGGCTTTATTCACGGATACGAGAAAATATCGGACCCGTGAAAATGTGCTGTTGGTACCCCGTTCCCGCCTGAACCTTAGACAGTATTTTTACTCTGTTCATGTCTGTTTAACTTGAACTAGTTTTAATTTAACCGTTGTATAGTCCACTAGCTTGCATGAATTTAAAACGAAATAAATCGAATTTTTATTAAATTATTTGTTTACCAAGTACACATATACTGCTAAATCAAATTCCTTATGGTGTTTATACACTCACATTTCAACTCAACAAATTCTAAGCGGAGCGAATTCGAAAGTAAAAAGATACGCAGCTTAGGATGTCTCACATCACGAATGTACGACCGATATCCGTGATCGAATTGCCTAACATAGTCTGCGCGGACAACTTCCTCACCATAAATAAAGATTTTTTGATATATGAGATATTGCAGCGGTAATTTTCATCATTTCCATTACGTGGTAATGCTGGATTCTGCGCACAATGCTTCGGGAGAAAATCTAACATAATGTTCCCGCAGCAATTTTATGTCATTCACTTGAATTTCATAAAATATTTCGGTTAAAAATTTATCAACAATACGAAATTTAACATCTCATTTATAATTTCGCATAGATCAAGTATTTAAATATATCTCTCATAAGAAGCACATAACGTTCCAAGTATCGAAATAGTTCGCAAATTTTTGGTGAGTATATAAACTACATGTAGGTAATGTGAGTCACTTTAAGTCTGGGTGTCCAGAGAATTTCGATCACACCATTACTCACGCTCAAATTTTTAACCATACTACTGCAGATTTAAAGCAGATTCAAGCCGCTTCGATGTCGCACAGTCACCCCGTGTGTTTCTTGCAACTTTGGTGAAAAATTGAGTCGGTAAATTCTGGATCAAGTTCAACGAGAAGCGAACATATTTTTTGTAAAATGTATATATTTTCGTTTGAACAAGAATACAAACGTAAAACTGAAAGTAACCGAACTTTCAACCGTAGAAAACATATTGATTAAGCCCGAGCAGCAGTGTATTGTGTGTTGCGCATGATAACCTAATTTGCCAACAATTGTTCATAAACAACGAGGCTGAAAAGAAAGTTGATGATGAGAATTACGAGATGGTAAATATTCATGCATCATCCAATAGATCAATATTGAAATGCATTTGAGTAGTTGCTGTATTTGTGATAGAAATAACACACGTTTGATCAAATAAAATATATATGATGAAGACTTGCAATCAAATTCTTCCTGGTAAATGTGTATGAGGAATTCACAAGATTATTAAAGAGCACATAGCACATCTAGAAACATTTTTCACACATTTACACGTGAAAAAATAAATCATGTGCGTTTAAGAATTCAGAAGCAAGTTTGATAAGAACGAATGTAGTGCAGAATGATACTATGAAATCAAAAAAAGGTCAAATGAAAGTGAATGAAATATAAGAAGTCAGTTAATTTGTCGACAGGAGAACCGAGACGAAATTCTTAGAATGAAAGACAACAAAGTCTAGTGCGTATAGAAAGCGTTGATCAGCTCAAGTTCGAATACCATAAACGATGTCACCTAGAAACATCTCGAACCGCTTACCGTGAAGACAAAAAAGATAGCAGACATCGCTTGCGTACGAAATGCTGTATGTTTGCAAAGCCTAGACCATCCACACAAGAAACGAACGGAAGCTGAATGCTTTCCATCTAAGGAGCATCCGTCGTATCCAGAGCATCGTGTGGAAGGAGAAAGTGACATAAGCATAAGTGCTTTCAAGAGGTTCTCCGAGGAGCATTTATACTTTACTTTAACTGCAGTCACCTGCATCGGCTGATTCGTGGTTTATGAAGTGAAGTTTGGTCATATTCCATTTTCTATGATTAGTTGTATTCTGAAATCGACCTATGTGCAGAGCGTAATAGAGATACAAAACAATGACAAAAATTATGAAACATTACCCTTACGATTTTGGACGAATTTTCTCTTCGCGGCTCACTTCGGAGACACTATTTAAAGCCTCATAACAAGCTGTGGAAGAGCAGGTACCTCTCCTGGCTGATGAACATAGATCACGCCGACGGCATGTAAATCATAACAATGGAGCGTGTGATGCCACTGTTTGACAGAGATTGTTTCTTCCGAAACACTCAGTTTAATAATTTGAAATACTCTGGAGCATAAAATGTTCATGCGCTGGCAATGTTTTCTTTAGTCGGCATCGACTACATGATGACAACAACAACTATAACGAAAGCTGTACTTTTCAATTTTTCTATCCGTTCAGGCCTCTTCACAATTCTGAGTGTCCGAATATCAACGTGTGATACGTTGCATTGTGTCTACGCTGCGTTTCCAAACAAATACTTCGTACCTTTAAGAACTTAGTCACATGCATGTTTCTGCAAATGAGATTGGATTTTCGTTTAAAGCAACTATTTATACATTCGAAGCACGCTTTTAGTACGGCAAATTCAATAACTTCGACGTCAGGGTATTTGGAACGAAAAAATACTGTTGTCTATGGAACAACAGAAATAGAGAAAATCGCACTTTGTGCTTTGTTTCCTCTTTTAAGAATAATATCTAACTTAGTCAGATTATTCATACGCATTCGGAATCACTCTTATTTATCAAACAATCCGGCATCAATGTTGGAATTTGGCATTCGTTAAGCATCCTGGCATTCGTATTTGTCACAGTGTATTCAAGATTTATGATGACAAAATGTCTGTACAATATCATTAGACGAATGTATGAAATTTAAACAAATTTCACGTTCATGTACGCATCCATGTTGTTCTGCGGAGGAGTTTGACATGGAGTAGGGAAATATAAACTGAATTGTTTAGCACTAACGGTTTTCAGTAAACTGGGGTCAACACAGTGTTATTCACATTAAAGATCGTGACATTTCTTTGATTATCATTCCATTTGGTGGTTAGATGTGCCAAAGAAAGCATACGCAGAATTTATAAAAGTACCGGCGACAGTTTATTCGGGAATGTGAGGTTTGAATGGTTAGATTATGATTGTACTTCGTGAGACTGTAACTAATTTGAAAGAGGAGTCTGATTGGGAGAGACCGCGTATGGATTACTTTATAAGTCAAAAGTAGGCGAATTCGGAAGCACCTGCGCTCGAGAGTGCACAGTACAAGTCTAGTCACCGCTGAAGGTATTAAAATACTTTGCCAATGAGCGCGGTGACTTCACCTTATTCGCGTTATTTACGTTCGTGTATAGTCTCTTTGGATGACATTTCCATCTGTTCTATCAGCATCCAATAATGACATTGCTTATCTTCGCGAACGAAAGACGTCACATTGTGTCAGACATATCTAAAATGTTCCAAGTATACCACTCTTCGTTTGATCTTACGTGTAGGACATACTGAACTTCGCGCGGCCATTCAATTTAGAACGCGGCTGCGAAGTATGACTCAAAATTTTATAGCATTTTCTTTTCTGGGTATTAGCTGAGTTTTCATCTATTTTCAGATTGATGTATCTTAAAAGGCTGAAACAAAGAATTTCTGCATTCGGAAAATCAAGTTGGCTCTCATACGGCATATTGAGTGTTTCACGTAGACCAAGGTAATAAAAGTAATAATAATAATAATAATAATAATAATAATAATAATAATCATGGTTGGAAAAAACATTTAGCTAATCGAATGGCAACTAAAATAGTTCCCGGGTTGCATGATCTTATCTTTGAGCAGCGGTGAATAGACTCTGAATGTGCACTTTCGAGAGCAGGTGCATCCGAATTTACATACTTTTGACCAACTGAAACACAGACAGACACAGACAGCAATCTTCATTTGTATGCATTTCCATCAATAACCCCGCACGACCGGTTTCCTGCTGTTCACACCAGGTATCGGAGTAGCATCAGAATCAGCATGCCCTTGAAATAATCTTGTTATTCCTGTTCCTGTGCTTCTTTTCGGTGTTGATTTACCAATCCCAGTCAGAACAAATGATTCGCATCATCCACCAGCCAATGCTGTGAGTCAATCAAATCCTGAAACCATTGAATCTAGCAAGTGTTTCAACTGCTGTGGTAAGCCAGTGAGATGCTAACAAGGAAACACAAGTTTATCAAACAACATGGACACTGTAACTGAGAGGTGTTACATCAACCATTTGTGTACAAACGAATCGTTGATCAAACTTAGTTTGATTAGCCCTTTGTTGGAATTTCCTATTGTATATCGGATATTTCACTGGTACAGCTCATTTCATTATATGGAATTCATATTTCACATTTGATCATGTTGGTCCTCGAAAATCAATAAAATCTGATAGAGGTTCATGAAACATGTGTGTTGATCAGGCTTGCTATGCTATATTCATTTTGTTGCTTTACAATCAAGTGAACTAGCGGCTTTTTCTATCTTTCATGATGTGGATATAGCACAGTGTTTGTGATCCTCCAGTCAACTGTATCGTTTACAGACCATCCGACAAAGCTGAATCTCAGATAAGGTTCCATTATTTGGACATTTTCGTGTGATGGCGGGCGAGGTTGAAAGCAAATATCTTTTCAATATTGTCGCAGTGGCTGGAAGTTTACTTTTCCATTTAAAAGTGCCCTAACCAATAAAATGAATTTTTTAGTTCATTAGTATTAATGAAATGTTAAAGTTTAACGAAATCTCAAGTGTACAATGTTTTCAAAATTTATACTCGTTTCTAAATGCTTAGGCTTCATTGCCAATTGATATTGCAAAATGATTCATAGAATTTCCCACGAAGTCTATCGATACTTCTTTACCCATAGCCTGTTTCTCACGACATAAAACGCTTCATGTTATAGCAGGATACAATATATTGTGACAAATATGAATGTCAGGATACTTAACGAATGCGAAATTCTAACTCTGATGCGTCATTGTTTTATAAATTAGAGTGAATCCGAATGCGTGTAAATAATCGGCTAAGTTAAATATTATTATTGAAAGAGGAAGCATTGCACAAAGTACGATTTTCTCTCCTTCCTCATTGTTATATATTGTTCTACAGACTACAGTAATTTTCCGCCCTAAATACGCTGAAGTCAGAGTTATTAGATATGCCGTACTAAAAGGGCTCTTCGAATGTATCGACAGTTGCTTCAAACGAAATTACAATTTTGTTAACAGAAAAGTGCATGTGATTAAGCTATGGATTGGAACATGTTCGGGAACGATCGAAGAAAAATTGGCGATATACAGTTTGTATACCTTATGTAAAATGCACATCTGAGCGATACGTAGATTATTTTACCAAGCGGTTCTGATCCACCTCAAGGATAAGACAACTTAATCTAACGTTACGAACAGCATTACAGAATCAACTGTTAGGATTGTTCCGGTGTTTACATCGGGGAGACTTCCAGGGAAATTCACACTAGAATCGAAGAACACCGTAAGGGTGTCCGGAGAGAGCCCCTGGATGCGAGAGAATATCAATCCCTTATTCGTGATTCTGCCTTGGCGGAGCACGTTTAGATATGGGCCACAGCGTTGATCTAGACAATGTGGAAATATTGAGATGCGGTATTAAACTGTATAGCGACAATTTCTACATGCGGAGCCTGTAGAAATTGTCAAGGCAGGTCGACTGGCGGTCAATAAACTGGATGGGAGGAAATCTGCACAATTTGGCGCTCAGCACTGATGCGAAGGTAAACAGTTGTTATTCACCTTATACCTATTATATTATTAGATTTTTGTTTTTGTTTAAAAATAGCTCAACGTTAGCCCTGTTAGTTATGCATATTTACGCACATGGGACACTGTGACTTTTATCAGTTTGACGTGGATACACACTAGTAAGAAAATCGACCACAGATCCAGGTCATACTTACGTGACGTGACACAGCGTAGGCGTAATATAGTCTGTTTAGCGGTAAGGTCAAATCAGTGGTGGTGGGGCTGAATAATACTTAATCATGCCTTTCTATGATGCATGTAAATTTACCATCTGTAATTCTGATCATCGACTTTCTTTTTAAGCCTCGTTGTTTAGGAACAAATGTGAGCAAAATAGATGATCATGTGGAACATATAGTTTGCAGTTGCTCCGCCTTGCTTAACATGTTTTCTGTAGATGAAATTTCGATTACTTTCAGTTATACGTTTATATAATTGTTCAAGCAAAAATATAATCATTTAAAAAAAGTTTCCGCTTCTCTTTGAGTTTGATTGAGAATTTACCGACTCAATTTTTTATCAAACTTCCACGAATCACACGGGGTGACTGTGCGACCACGAAACGGCTTGAATCTGCTTTAAATCTGCCGTAGTATGGTTAAAATTTGGGGCGTGAGTAATGGTGTGATCGAAATTCTCTGGCACATCGGACTTGTAGTGAATCACATTACCTACATGTCGTTAATATACACGTCGAAAATTTGCTAACTGTTTCGATAGTTGAAACGTTATGTGCTTTTTAAGAGCGATATATTTAAATACTTGATCTTAGGGAAATGGTAAATGAGATGTGAAAATTCTTATTTTTGATAAATTTTGAACTGAAATATATAAGGAAATTCGGATGAAAGACATAACATATTTGCGGGAACATAATTTTGGATTTTCTTCTGAAGCTAGTATTGAATGTGGCCTCCAACATTACGAGATAATGGAAATGATGATCAAACCCGGTGCAACAAGTAGCGCTAGATTGTGTTTTCTATCGCCAAAATTGAAATGGAATATAACTAAATCCCTGAAGATTACGTCTTTAACCAGTGCCATGGCCGAAATAGTAAGGCCGGAATAAAAAAAATAAAAACGATCATTACCCAGGGATGTTACACTTAGTCCATCCAAACCCAATGTCATTAGCCAAAAACTTCCTGGTCTGGATACAGTGAAAAGCAGCGTTTCCATCCAAATGGAGGAAATTAATACATCCAAAAATTCGTAATTTCTGCTCAAATCGAATTGAACCGAGCAATTCAGACCGAGACCTAAATGTCGATTCAAGCGGCCGGTGGCCAATAGAAAGCTCTCATGTTTTAACATCTCAGGCATTTACTATTCAGCGGGATACGGAAACACAATGCATTATAACATACCACATGATTCATCAATACATAAGAAGTATCGATCTTTGTGATTTTATAAATGATCAATCTTTAGTCAACACGTTTGTGGAACTGATTGATATCTGTGATGACAATTCCTTTGATATTATTGCTGTGACTGAAACTTTGTATCAATCGGATATGACTAGCAGTGAACTTTCTATTCCCAATATGACACACCTTCGCCGTGACCGTGATGGCATTGGAGGTGGTGTTACGTTGTATTGTCACAAGCGACTAAACATAAATACCATCTCAGATACTGATCTTTCACTCACTGACACAATGTGGTGCTCACTTGAACCGGTATCTGGGGATAGCTGTACAATCGCTCACCAACATCGACCGCAGTTTACAACGATATGTTGGTTGAAAGACTTTAGCTACTTAATGCTCGACAGCAGGCTCAAATGCTAATCATCAGGGACTCCAACCTTTCTCTGCTATAATCAAGAGGCCATTATCCAACGAAATCACTGGAGCACAAACTTCGCAAAGTATTCGACCTAGTACCTTTGTACAACAACGCTTTCAAGCATTCACGAATGAATGGAACGGATCGGCCATATTTGCTTGACCTTGTTTTGACTTCAAGCGCATCAGCTATCAACACAATCGCATACCAAGCTCCATTGGGGTAGCGTAACCACGTCGTGCTCTTGTACGATTATGTCCGTAGTGGCTTGAGACTCATCGACAAGACAAACGTCATCCGTAAAGTCGAATTTCGGAGACTCACGGAAACAATCTGTGATCTAAATGAGGTCCAACTAGATTTTAGTGAATCAAATAAACATTACAACTCCTTGTTGAACTACCTTCTGATGCAAATCAATTCCAACTCTCTATTTATTATTAGCAAAGATAACCGCAACTTCTGATAAGCTGTTCGCAGTAGAACCAGCAAATGGATTTCACGGAAACGACGAGCCTGGCCCATTCACTGTGATCTTGTTACTCATACAACTTGGTTTCAATTTTGCCAAATATGGAGCTATGTGACCACCCTCCTTCGGCAGGACAAACAGCAGTACCAGCAACGAATGCTGACTGAATGGAATATAATCCATAAAATCTGTACAAAATTGTGAATGGAAGAACCAAACAGAAACCAGGCGTTTATCCGCTCATGACCGAACAAGGCATAACTGCTACAGCTAATGAGACATTGGGTGATCTTGCAGGCTTTTACTCTCAAGTGCTCTACCCTCTGCAGCAATTAATGCATCATGGTTTTTCAAACAGAGTGGAAACTCTAACTGAACAAATAATATACCAAGTCATTCTGTATGGCAAATAGCTACGAAGAAATACCCGGGTGTTGCCAACATTACCCTGCTATTTTTCGTGCAGGTTCTTGACAGCTTCCATAAGTCCAGTTGATGTTATTATTCGGATTATTGGTGATGGTTGATTACTGCTAATATGGAAAGCTGGTGTCTAACACCAATTTACTAGAGTGGTTGTCGTTTGGACGTTGCAAATAACAGACACTTTTCACGTCTCCCCTGCATCTTCAAACGTCTTGGAGCGCATTTTGACTGAGTGTATCGTGGGTCGCCTAAGGAACTGTTATCAGCAGCGCAACATTGGTTTCCATTAAAAAGATCTTGTATGTCAAAATTACTCATCAACCTGGACGATTGGATAAGGTCTCTTGATCTAAGATACTCCTTTCATGCCTGCTATATTAATGTATCAAAGGCATTTGATAAGTTCAAACTCAGTCTGTTTCTGCAAAAGCTAGTGCAATATGGGATAACAGGAAACTTATTATCTTGGATAACGGATAATCTGACCGATCAGCATGTGCGAGTCCGCATTGACGGCGTTCAACCAAAACAACATCAATGTCACCAACGGTGTCCCTCAATGTTCAGTGATCGGGCCTATCTTTTTCTTGTTATAAAGAATTGATATAGCGCAATTAGTACGATGCACGCAAAATGTGACAAATCTTTGACCCCGGAGGCGTTATCGATCCTGAATGAGGAACAAATGCATGAAGTATGCTACGTGTGTAAAAATTTCAAACTAAAGCAATCGCAGATTTAGCTTCTCTAACAAGTGTCCAGCAAAGAAACCTCAATGATTGGATGCTGAGCGTCCGTAGAGACTCTGGTCATCGCTCAGAATTATCAGTTTGCCCCTATAGGTTTCGTTAAATTGGAAACCGCTGACGGTAATACCGGTCAGATATAAGCTGCATTTTCGCAGATCATTAAGCAAGAACGTTCAACTTCTGCAAATGTACCGGAGAATCTTGAAGAGCGTTTTTTTTTCATCAAGACGCCACCTTTTCAAATGCGACTGTTAAAGGCCTGTCTGTCGAGAACTTCCCAGGTCCGCAATAATTTACGGAGCCAAAGCAACCTGCTCATTTGGAGGTTCAGCGAAAAACCTGAGGTTCAAAACCAAATGTCACGGTGCAAAATTTTCCTGAAGTGGACACGATAGGTATTCTATCTAAGGCAGTTGAAACGTCCAGCAACCAGCGAAAGCGACATGCACAAAATGTACATTCGCTCCATGGACAGCATGGATTTATACGTAATTATTCCTGTTTGTCCAACTTACTGATAACGCTGTATGATTGGACACATTCGGTAATTGTTGTTGGCCTCCTTCGGTCGGTGTCGATCATGGATGTACATCACAATCGCATTATGTTTCATGTTCCACCGCTTTCCCAGTGACTTAACAGTTTGATTTGAAAGGAACAATCTCTCCGGCTGCGCTTGCAACGATAGGCAGAATTCAGTCGTTAGGCGTCGGTTGCATCCCGCCGGCGGTATATGCGTTCAGCAGACACGAGCTGTATCTGCGCATCACCAGCCTGCAAACGACGCTTTACATAATTACTCTAATGTGAGCGGTCAAGAGCAAGTTCTTCCTAGCTCGCGAGTTAAATGCTAAAAGCTTTCATATCTCTTTTGCAAACGTCGTTGTACCGCATTTGCGTTCTTCCCAATGGTTGACGTCCTGATTACAACTCACGATATAACATATATTTCGGAATACGACCATTTTCCATTATATAGACGTGGCCAAGCCACCACATGTGGCGTTGTCGTAGGAGGATGAACATTCTCTGTAGATAGCTGTTTAAATCACTTCCGCATTAGTCACACTGTACATCCACGATATGCTCAAGATACGACAGATACTTCGTAGATGTAAATCATCCAAAATACGCTGAAGTCAAAGTTATTACATGTGCCGTACAAAATGCGCGCTTTGAATGTATTGAAAGTTGCTTTAAACGAAATTCCAATCTTGTTAGCAGAAACGTGCACGTGAATAATTTCTGAAAAGTACGAAGTAATTGTTTGGAAACTTAGCGTAGAGACAATGCAACGTATCCCTCGTTAATATTCTGACACTCGGAATTGTTAAGAGGACTCAACAGAAAGAAAAATTGAAAAGTACTGTTTTGGTTATTGTTGTTGCTGACATCCTGCAGTTGATTACTACAAAAGAAAACATTGCCAGCGCATGAACATTTTGTGCTCCACAGCATTTCAAATCAATAAACTGCCCCATTCGGAAGGTGCAATCTCGATTCATTGGTATGATTTGCATAACGTCGGCGTGATCTATGTACATCACCTAGAAGATGTACCTGCTCTTAATCAGCTTGTAGATGACGCTTCAAATATTGTATCCGAAGTGACCTGCGACGAACAAATTCGTCCGAACTCGTAAGGGTTATGTTTAATCATTTTTTTCCATTGTTTTGTATCTCAATTACGATCTGCCCATAGATCGATTTCAGAATGCAACTATTCATATAAAATGGAATAAGACCAATTTTCACTTCATAAACCACAAATCAGCCAGGACTGGTGGCTGCTGTTAAAGTAAAGTGAAAATGCTCTCCACAGCAACTTTTGATAGCACTAATGCTTATGTCACTTTGTCCATCCACACGATGCAACTTGATACTATTTGCCGATGATATTAAACTTTGGAAACGTGTCAGGTCTGTTAATGACTGTATGGCATTACAACGGGATCTAAGCATCTTATTTCGTTGGTCCCAGTTAAATGAGTTACCATTTAACCCTGCGAAATGTAAAATGCTGCAGCTTGGGAAATCTCTGCACCACACGTATCAGCTTGGCACGCAAGATCTCGTCTGGACCACAGCAGAAAAAGATCTGGGTATCTGGGTTTCGTTTAACCTTAAGGACAGCATTGCCGGATGGTGTACAATAAAGCTTGCCGTATCTTGAGTCTTCTCAAAAGAATATTCCGGATTTTTACGCCCGAAACCCTACCCCGGGTAATTAACACGTATATACGTCCTGTTATGGAATATTCCATCCAAGCCTGGGCACCATGGCTGAGGAAGGATATCGAACTACTCGACAGGATTTATCATCGTGCTACAAAGTTGGTCTCCCGGTACAGAAATTTGCCTTTCACAGAGCGAATGTTAAAACTGAACCTACAAGATTTTACCCAACGGCGGATACGTAGTGACCTTATGTTGACCTTCAAAATCCTGCATTCTGAAAACCATCCCCTTAAACACTTGCTAAAGCCCAATGACCTTACTAGAACACGAACACATTCAAAGGCTTTAAGCATTCCGCATTCTCGATTGGATATACGTCGTAATTTTTTCTCCGTAAGAATTTGTTTCACTTGGAACTATTTGCCTGAAGAAATCACACGATCAGAATCTGTTGAGGTTTTCGCTTCCAAACTCGATGAGTTTATGACGAACCATGCGGTATGCGAATGTCCCTATTGATTTTTGAGATATTTTATATTTTTTTATATATTTTTATATGTTCCATATACCTTGTCATCCTATGGTTATTGTTAAGCTTAATGCTTTTTCTACCATACAATTTTCTGAGTTCTGAGTTCTGAGACGATTTTCAAGATACGACGGATGCTCCTTAGATGGAAAGCTTTGCGATTCCGTTCCTTTCTTGCGTGGATGGTCTAGGCTTTGCAAACGTAAAGCATTTCGTACGCACTTGATGTATGCCATCTTTTTTTTCTTCACGGTCAACAGATCCATCTGTATCTAGTTGATATCATTTATGGTATTCGAACTTGAGCTGGTAAACGTTTGATATACTTGCTAGAGTTTGTTGTCTTTCATTTCGAGAGGTTCGCCTCGGTTCTCCTGTCGGATAGTTAACTGATCTCTGATATTTCGTTCTCATTTATTTTACCTCGTCATTTTATTTAATGGTATAATTCTGCACTACATTCGTGCTTAGCAAACTTGCATCTGAATTCTTTTACGCACATGATGTAATTTTTCCCGGATATATGTGTGAAAAATCTTTCTAGTGGTGGTATGTTCTCTTAAATAATTTTGTAAATTCTTCATGCACATTTACCAGGATAAATTCAAATTCCAATATTAATCATATATACTTTATTTGATAAAATTTCGTAATTTCTCGCAAAAATACATTAACTACTCACATGTCTTTCTATATTGAACTATCGAATGATGCATGTAAATTTGCCATCTCGTAATTCTCATCATCGACTTTCTTTTTAAGCCACGTTGTTAAAGAACAATTGTGAGCAAATTAGGAGATAGTGTGGAACATATAATTTACAGTTGCTCCGCGTTGCTTAACATGTTTTCTACACTTGACTGTTCGATTACTTTCAGTTATACTTTTGTATTGTTGTTCAAGCAAAAATATAATCATTTAACAAGAAAGTGTCCGCTTCTCTTTGAGTTTGATCCATAATTTACAGACTCGATTTTTTATCAAATTTCCACGAAACACACTGGGTGACGGTTGACCTCGAAACGCCATGAATCTGCTTTAAATCTGCCGTAGTATGGTTAAAATTTGTGGCGTGAGTAATGGTGTGATCGAAATTCTCTGGACCTTCATACCTGCGGTGAATCACATCACCTACATGTCGGTAATATACACGTCGAAAATTTGCGAACTATTTCGATAATTGGAACGTTATGTGCTCCTTAAAAGCGATATATTTAAATACTTGATCTATGCGAAATGGTAAATGAGATATAAAAATTCTTATTTATGATTCATTTTTTAACTTAAATATATAAGGAAATTCGGATGAAAGACATAACATATTTGCGGGAACATACGGTAACAAAAGGAATATACCTACACATGCGAAGTAATGGCAAGCTTTTCAACCTGTACCGGTTGAAAGCACAAAACAAACCGCGCAATGTGTTAATCGGTTTCATGCTGTTTGCCGATGATGCATCCATTTTTGCTTACTCCCAAGAACATATTTAGTCGCTAATGCGCTGTACTTGGTTAGCCTTCATAGAATCTGGGCTAAGAAACAGCATAAACAAGACCAAAGTACTTGTTCAAGGGATTGTATAGCCTCCAATCATCAGTAATGGAAACTGTCGGCATGATCCAGTACATCATTTCACATATATTGGTTCAACCAATGCGGATAACCTCTCCCTAGACACTGAGATTGATAAACGGATTAGCAGAGCAGCTGTCATGTTGTATCCATTAAACTCTCGTTTTTGGAGAAACCACAAGTTGACTATAAATACAAAAATGATGGAATAAAGCACGTCCGTACTAAATGCTTCACTGTACAACAGTGAAACCTGGACCGCCCACGCAAGACACGAACAGAATCTGGATGCATTCCATCTTTGAAGCATCTGTCGCATCTTGAACATATTGCGGATGGACAAAATGACTAATGCTGAAGTGCTTTCAAAAGTGGGTTTACAGTGCATTTTCACCCTACTACGACAGCCGTTTGCTTTGGCTTTGCCAAGTCTACAGAATGGAAAACGGTCGTATTCCGAAAGATCTACTTTAAGGTGAGTTGAAATCCATAAATTGACCAGACCGTATACCGCACTTTTGCAAAAGAGATACGAAAGATCTTGGCATGAAGCGCGATAGCTGTTATGAACTTGCTCTTGACAGTTCTTGTAATTATGACTGTAATTTAACCCCTCATTCGATTGCGGTAATAAATAACGGAATGGTTCCAGGCGCCTGCAATATTGTGTTCGTTGCTAAATCCTTGTAAGATGCCGATCCTTTTGTATGCAAAATCGGGAATTGAATGGCCAGTTTTGAGTTGAGCATTTGACGTGTGATAGAAAGATTGGTAAATCATATGAGTAAGCGAGTTATCACTAATGTAGACCATCTTATCAATACTAGGGTTTCAGAACCACCAAAAATGAAGTTGAGATTAAGGCTATTAGTGTGTAAAAAAGGAAACAGCGAGGTTTATCCCGTTTGTGAATAAGATAAAATACCACGGTCGTAGGAAATTCTTTCAGATAAGTTTCGGTATGGTCAACCTCAGCTGTGCACCCCAAGGCTGCTGCACCCAAATCACAAAATCAAGCCCCAAATTTTTTAAATGCTAAACGTTTGACTTTTCGATATGCAATAATAACTCCCCAGACGCAATAAGCGTGATAATTGTGAACGTTAGCGAGCCCCAAGAAATTCTGTTCGTTAGCAAAAAGAAACACGACCTCGTGAAATGGTCTCAACTTTGCCACCTAATGAAAATTGAACACGCAATCCCCATCTAAGGGACTCGACTGACGCACTACTCAACTCCAGCTCATATTGATCAACCTCGCTTGTTAAATGTAACACTGAAATGCGAGGCTGATATCGAGAAAGTGCTGCTGCATGCCTACCGACTCAAGACGGACCCCGACTCAAACTGCCGCATATATCACGATGTGCTATGGTGGGAAAGGAAGGGTAGCTTGAATGCAAGGGATAAAACGGTATCACGAAGTGGTGTACCGGAAAGTACCTTTCGGGCAATGATTCAGGAAACCGTAGCGCACGACGACAACTAGTGACGCCACATTGCGTCTTCTCTTGATAAACCTAATGCAGTTGTCGTGGACACATTTTGGGTTCTTTTTTCGTGAAAAATAATAATGGAATGTAACTAAATCTCTGAAGATTACGTCTTTAACCAGCTTTATGACCGAAATAATAAGGCCGAAATGAAAAAAATAAAAACAACGAGCACTACACAATGATGTTACACTTAGTCCACCCAAACCCAATGTCATAAGTCAAACACTTCCTGGTCTGGAAACAGCGGATTGCAGCGCTTCCATCCAAATGTAGGAAATTATTACACCGTTAATTTCGTATAGACGGCTCAAATCGAGTTGAACCGAGCAATTCACACCGATACCTATTTGTCGATTCAAGCGGTCGATACTGAACTTTCACTCACTCACACCATGTGGTGCTCACTTGACCTGAAATCTGGGGACAGCTGTACAATTGGGGTCATATACAACTCACCAACATCGACCGCAGAAAACAGCGATATGCTAGTTGAAAGACTTTAGCTCCTTAACGCTCGACAGCACGCTCAAATGCTAATCATCAGGGATTGCATCCTTCCGCGTCTATGCTCGGTAGGCATTATCCAACTAACTGGAGCACAAAATTCGCGAAGTATCCGGCCTAGTACCCTTGTACAACCACGCCTTCAACCATACACGAATGAAAGGAACAGATCGGCAATATATTCTGGACCATGTTTTGAATTCAAACGCATCGGGTATCGACTCAATCGTATACGAAGCTCCATTGGGCGGAGTGACCAGGTGGTGCTCGTGTACGATTATGTCTGTAGTGGCTTGAGACACAGCGACGAGACGAACGTCTTCCGTAATTCGACTTTCGGAGACTCAGCGAAGCAATCTGTAAACTAAATGAGTTCCAACTAGATTTAAGTGACTCTAAAAAACAAAAAAACTCCTTGTTGAACTACCTTCAGATTAAAATCGATTCCAACTCTCAATTTATTATCAGCTAAGATGACCGCAACTTTTGATTCCCTGTTCGCAGTAGAACCAGTAGATGGATTACACGGAAACGACAAGACTCGCTCATTCACTGTGATCTTGTTACTCGTAAACTTGGTTATAATTTTGTCGAATATGAAGCAGAGTGACCACCCTCGTTCGGCTAGAAAAGCAACAGTACCAGTACTGTACCAGCAAAAAATGATGAAAAGTATGGAATATTATCCAAATGAACTGTACAAAATTGTGAATAGAAGAACCAAACTGAAACCAGGAGTTTATCCGCTCATCACGGAACACGGAATAATTGCTATAGTTGATGAGATATTGGGTGCTCTTGCCAGCTTTTACTCTCAGCTGTTCTACCCATCAATTAATGCATCATGGTTTATCAAACAGTTTAGAACCTTAAACTGAACCAACAGTAGACGAAGACATTCTGTAATGACATGTACGGCGAATAGCTACGAAGAAATTCCCGGGTGTTGTCAACATTGCCCCTGCGATTCTTTGTGCAGGTTATAGACAGCTTCCATAATTCTACCTGCGGTTGTCATTCGGATTATTGGCGACGGTTGCTTACTGTTAGTATGGAAAGCTGGTGTGATTACACCAATTTACTAGAGTGGTTGTCGTTTCGACGTAGCAAATTACAGACCCATTTGACTTCTTCCCTGCATCACGAAAATTATGGATCACATTTTTACTGATTGTATCTTGTGTCACCTAAGGACGTTTTATCAGCAGCGCAACATGGGCTTCGCCTAAACGCAGCTACGATTGTAAAAATTTTCAAACTAAACCAAAAGCAGATTTAGATACTTTAACAAGTGTCCAGCAAAGCAAACCGGATGATCGGATGCTAAGCTCAGAGCTCGGCATACAAACGTTGATGGCATCGGAAGAGACTCTGGTCACCGCTCAGAATTCTCAGTTTACCCATATAGGTTTCGATAAATCGGAAAGTACTAACGGTAATACCGGTCAGATAAAAGCTGCATTTTCGCAGGTCATTCAGCACAAAGGTTCAGCTGCTGCAAATGTGCCGGAGAATCTTGAAGAGCGTTCATTTAATTAAGACACTACCTTTACAAATGCAAATGTTAAAGGCCTGTCTGCACAGAACTTCCCAGGTCCGCAAACATTTACGAGCCAAAGCCAACTGCTCCTTTGAAGGTTCAGCGAAAACTCTCAGGATAAAAACCAAATGTCACGGTGAAAAATGCTACTGAAGTGGACACGACAAGGTAAGGCAGTTGAAACGTCCAGCAACCAGCGAAAGCGACATGCACAAAGTGTACATTCGATCCATTGACTAAGCGTGATTTGCACCAATGTAAATGAACTAGTGCCATCTTACTGGGTGATTAGGCCGTCATCTAGTTTCACTATCTGTTTTCAGCTGTAAGAACAAATGATGTACGTAAAGCAGTTAGTTGGATCAACTTTATTGCTTTTAGTGATGCTCTTAAAACACGATTAACTGCCACCCGGAACCAGCAACGTACATGAGTTTTGGGTAATTCTAATAACTAATCTCAAGAATTCAATCGAAGTGAGCTCCGAATTTATCCTCAGGAACTCAAAAAAATCTCGAATTTAAAATAAGTAGCAACACTTGAATTTGGTTAAAGGTACGAAACATTGCTTGGCGACACAATCGTGATACCCATTATCAGAGACCTGGCAAACCTTCCGTTTACTGAGGAAAAAGTAAAAAAAAATTATCATCCAAGACAAGGTGCACTTTCAATGAGAGATATCACGCATGATGAAGTTCAACCCCAAAATACGATCAATATAAAGTGAAAACAGGAGTTGGGTCCGTGGATACGTCAGCTGAACCAAAATCAACTGCATCAGAAACTGGTGAAGCTTTAGCCACATTTTGTTCATCTGCTAAACGCAGATCACGCCGCCGGCGTGCAACTGACGCAGTACAACCGAGTTCTGACTTTCGTTGACGGCGCTTCGGGAGAAATAGTTCCTCCCGAATCGGACTGTTTAGTCATTACAAAAGCTGCAAAACGTGAATATTCACGCGATTGTGATGTACATCCATGGTCGACATCGACCGAAGGAGGCCAACAACAACATTCAACCAGAGATAACGTGCAATAAACATCCCATATCAAACCATTTCAAACACGTTTGCAATGCTTGAAATAAATGTCACGTCGAAACGTATTATTAAATCCTTATTTAATATTAAATGCTGAAAGTCTCCTGGGGCCAATGGAATAGCCCCGCTAATATTGGAGCAATGTGCGAATTTGCTATACAAACCACTCACACCTGTTCAAACAAACATTGACAAATGTTGTGATGCCTACACATTGGGAACGCGGAATAATTTATGTAATTTATTAAGGTGGAAATCGCTCCGACCGCCCCGTTACTCTGTTAAATGTGATTTCCAGAAACATTATGGCTTTAGACGAAATTATTTCAGTTTATCTAATTTACTGATAATGCTGCATGATTGGACACAATCGCTAGAGAATGGACAAGCAATACACGCCTGATACTTAGATATCTCAAAAGCATTTAATCGTGTTGACCATACCCTACTACCGCAGAAGCTTGAAAGTCTAGGTATCACTTGAAAGTTTGTTGAATTGGCTTAATGGCGATCTAACACATCGCACTAACCACGTACGTGTTGACGGTGCATTATCAAAACCATTCGTAGCAACTAGCTAAGTTCCCCAAAGTTCAGTTTTGGTCATATCCACTTACTCGTTTATATCAATGAAGTACCGGAAATAGTTCGATTTAACATTCCGTTATTTGCGGACGACATAAAGATATTGCGTTGAATTCGTAGCCCAGAAGACTGTCTGCTATTACAAAAATATCTTGATACGCTTTAACAAATGCAGGATCATGAATGATTCGAATCGAGTAGTGTTCACATAACATATAGGTTTGCATGTCCTTGAAAATTGCAGTGAATATAAGATTTGGTTGTCTGGATATGCTCCAGTTTAAAAACTTCACTTCAATCTAACAATGCCTTAAAAAAACACGTGCACTCAATCTACTCAAACTGGTATTTGGAAAATTTTCACCCAAGATATTCCCAAGGATCATGAATACATACTTGAGACCAGTCAGGGAATACGATGTGCCCACATGGTTTCCGTGGCTCAAGAATGATGTTGAACTTATGCAGCGAATCTATAACCGCTAAATAAAACTTGTTCTTAGCATCCTAAACAAGTCTAATAAAGAAAGGATAGCTCAACTGAATCTGTTCGACTTTCCCTATCGACAAATCAGAATCTGCTGAGGTTTTCGCTTCCAAACTCGATGAGTTTATGACGAACCATGCGGTATGCGAGTGTCCATATTGATTTTCGAGATATTTTATATTTTTTATATATTTTTATATGTTCCATATACCTTGTCATCCTATGGTTATTGTTAAGCTTTTTCTACCATACAATTTTCTGAGTTCTGAGTTCTGATCATTTCCTATCAAATTCATGCTGAAAATAGATATGTGTTTCTCAAACAATTTCGAAGAATACCATGTTTCAGTAATGGCGATAATGTCAGGTGAGTGGAGCAAGCAAATCTCGGTTAACTGCGCTAAGGGTTTTTCGCATTTGTATATAAATATCTCATAAAATATTTAGTGTTCAAGTCATGAAAATTTATCAATGGTCCGAATCGGTTGTCAAGAATGTTAGGTTTAAAGGACAAGGACCTTTTCCTTTATAGTTGGCAGACCGAGCTGTTCTAAAGGCACCCACTATTATGAAATTTTTATCACCAATTGTTTCGGTTAGGTATTTCCACTGTTTGTAATTGTGCTCAGATGTTTCTTCAAAACGTAATTAAGCAGCATCTTCGGTAATGTATAGGAGTACAATAGTTCTTGTATTATGTTCTCAAGATTTTTTAGACGACTTTTGCTTCCACCATGGCAGATCTGCATGGATACGACCTGTAGACTCTGAAGCACCACTGAAATGCCATCCAATCAAAATATATATCTCCGCAGATAATTCCACGCGAGCGCTTAACAGTTATAAATCTTCCGGAGAATCTTGCATAGCACTCTTTCGAACAAGACTCCACCTTCATAAAAGCGAACGTCAACGTCATGTCTGATCTAAACTCCTATGACAGTAAATGAGTCATGAGGACCAAGCCGTCGGCTCATCAGGAAGTTCAGCTGAAACCATCTGATTCAAATCCAAAGGTTACTACCCAATGACTGCAAACAATATCTGTATAATCTGTACCAACTTACAAAAATACAGCGGGACACGTTTGCATGACCTAGAACAATGGTTCTACCAATGTGGGATGCTGGAGTCGGAAGCTATCAGACCTACAACAGTTACATGATTGTTTCGCCTCCCAAGCAGCCCTCATTTTGGTGAACCACGTTAACTGAATATAAGATTAAATAGTGCGAAGGATATGGAAAATGTTCGATGTTTTATGTTTAGTAGTACTGTGTTGATCCCAGTTTACTTAAATCAATTACTTCTTCCTTCTTAACCCCACGCACACCTTGAAAAATATATCATCCAAATATATTATTTCGAAATTTTTATCTCTCCATGTCACAATTGAGAGTAATTTCCTCAGTCATTTAAGCACATTGACACAAACATGAAAGTACGATTTGTTTAATTTTATACGTATATCCGATTGTATTATACAGCTATTTGCTTTTTACCATAAATCATGAATCTTGAATCTACAGCACGGCTTGCGTGCACTCGATTTGCCTGTTACAAGATAAGCGTTGCTATAAGTCGAACCGTCAATTTCGTGTTAGTTGATTCTAAGTTGAAGTGGTATGTAAAATCTAATCTGACGAACATGAGTTTTTATTATTTTATACTTTGGTTTTGAAAAGCAAATGCATCAATTCTACGTTCTCTTGTTTGCAAGAATCAAGCGTGTTTCCATTGTAATCTCTAATATATTTCGATAGTTAATGGTTTCTAATTCCGGCAACAAATCATGAAATATGCGGTTGTGTGACGAAAGCTGAAACGGTTTCATTACTCCCAATAGTTTAACTCAAATACTAGCATAATTAAAAACGCGCTAATATTAATCATAAATTTTTCTTTACTTGCGATTTCCATTAATGCAACAAAAAGTAACTTCCAACATGCAACTTTAGCTTTCAAGTTCAAATGGAGAAATTCTACAAGACTACACTAAATACGTGAGGTTTGTTGATCGGGAGCCATATAAGGTTCGGTGTACCACCGTACGTTGGAGACCTCTGTAACATTTTTTATGGCGAAACGAAGCATGAGCTCGACCGGAGAGAACCACGTTGGATTCAAGACCTGCATGTCGACGTTTAAGGCTCGAGTGGACACAGCATGACACGAGGCGACGGGTGATTCCTCAATGATTACCGGAAGTACCTTTGCAAATGTAGGCATAAAGAAGGAACGCAGCGAATGGTGAAATTAAATTATATGTACATTCTTCGATAAGTGAAATAATTGTAAATCAGAAACACGCTATTTTGTATAGGATGCTGTTGGTGCCAAAATTTAATTGCTATTCATGCGAGGTGATCAAAATCCAGCCGCACGAGGTCAACACGGTCTATTTCGTAATTGCCAAATACGATTTTAACTAGAATTATAATATTTTTACCAACAAGGTTGTAACGTCCGAGGCGGTTTTGAGGATAAGCTTCCAATTACAAAAATTTCCTAATAGCGTGCATCTCATGTTGCCTCTGACAATCAAGTGCAGCTCCATGCCTGCATGCGTGTTCCTCAGTAACCTAGCGGAACTGCTTTCACTGACAGGAGAAAGGGCGAAGGCGGAGCAACTTAGCCATGAAGCGGTACACCTAGAGGAGGGAAAACACTTTCCTCAAACCACCACTGCCTTGTGGCTAACTCCAATAATGGAAAAGGCTTCAGGAGCCAACCTCGAGATGAAATCCAAAGCCGGAGTCCTTTTAGGCAGTCCAAAGTTGTATTCAACCTCTTCCTGCCAACTCCTGCGGCGGCATCGTTGTTCAAACGTATCAGCCTAGATGTTCCTTCGGTTCCGGTGGTGCGGTGGAGAGGGATCACTTGCTGCATAGGCAGAGCTAGTTCTCAATATTGAAATGCCCTGGCGTACATCTTAACCGCCAACGGAAACGACACTCCATTTCGCTTCTACGGATAATAACACGGGAATCAGCAGAAACCGGTCAAAAGCTATGGCTCGACTTGCGTAGAGCTCAGAGCTTAGAGCTTTGGGCTGCCTGGGTCTGATTGGACGGCTACCACCCACATCAAGCAAGGCAGCCCCCAGACAATAAGGTGCCGTCATGTGACGGTCGCTATCCTCATTGGGTGAATGGGGATTAGGAATCAACCGAAAAGCAGACAGTATTTTTTCGCACCAGCGAAACGAATTACTAAACATCAAAGGTCAGCTCTGAAACTGGGAACCTAGAACGTCTGCTCCGTGCTTCCAAGAATTCATGTCGACGTCTCGAATATCAGAGGAGAATGAAAATATGCTGTGATTATGATGAGCTAAAAAGGCTGTGTGGTGGTTCCCGGTCGAGATTTAACCGCATCAAATTGTCTGCTAAGAAAAGTATAGAGCTGAATCACATGTGCGAACTTAATATTTATGCGCCATATGCAAATGCCTTCACAGCCGATTTCAACAAGACAAATCCAACAGACTGCAAGGCGGTGTGAAAATTACTATTGAACTGAAATTAGCCACAACATCCATAAAGACGCGGACACTGGACATTTTCACGACATGTATGATGGGATGATGAGAGCCATTGGTCCAAAAAAACCTAAAACTGCTCTCTATGGTCTATATCTGGTAACCCGATCGTCGAAAAAACTCCGTAGATGGAAAGATGGGTAGAGCACTTTTGCTCTCTCTCGTAAAGGGTCAGTAAGTTTTTATCGCATGCACTTGAAAATGTTGAGCAGTAGCCATCCATTGCACATCTAGATACTCCCCCTTCACTCAATGAGCTCAATAGGGCAATCGACCGCCTAGCGAATGGGAAGGCCCCTGGTGACGACTGAATTCAACCTGTGCTCATCAAATGCTGCAGAACGAGATTATTACAGCATATTCACCATATGCTTTTCCAGTGCTGGCAGGTGGAGTGTGTCCCGCAAAGGGTGCGAGACACGAAGTTAATCAGACTACTAAATATTAAGGATGATAAAGGCGACTGGAACATTTACAGTGGAATCGAACTTCTGAATGTTGTAGGCAAATTTTTTGCTAAGGTGTCTACAGATTCGGCTACAAGTATTGGCTGAAAGAGTTTACTTTCAATCTCAATGTGGCTTTCGCAGGGGAAGATCAACCGTTGACATGATCTTCTCCCTGAGACAACTTCAAGAAAAGTGTCGGGAACAGCGTATGCCATTATACGCTCTTTTATTGATTTTACCATGGCATTCGACTACTTCGACAGAAAGGGTCTTTTCAAAATGCTTGATCTGATTGTCTGCCCCCAAGACTGTTCAAACTGGTTATTTCGTTCCACTTCGGCATGAATGGCTTGGTCCATTTTAACGGTTTCAGTTTAGAAGCCTTTGAAATTCGCCAAGACGTCAAACAAGGCTTTATTCTTTTTCCCACGCTGTACGGCATTTTCTTTGCTGTGCCTCTGAATCACGCTTTTAGGACGAGAACAGAAGGCATATGCATATGCAAGTGAAGTGATGGCAACCTTTCAACCCAAACCGCTTGTGAGCACAAACCATTACACGGGATGTGCTTATCCGTTATCTGATGTATGCCGACGATGCAGCCTTTATTGCTCACTCTCAAGAAAACCTTTTTCGTCCGCATTCAAATAATTTGAGCCAACGATCAACATGAGCAAGACCAAGTCAACGTATTATATCGCCTCTAATCATCACTGTTTGAAACTGTCAGCTTGAACAAGTACACCATTTCACATATCTTGGTTCAACAATTGCGGATAACCTCTTGCTAGACACGGAGATATGTAAGCGGATTGGTAGTGCATCTGACTCGTTGTTACATGCTAAAAGCTCAATAAAATTTCTCTACACGAATGCTCAAATTTTGTTTAGTAAATGGGCTGAACTAACGGAGCTGTGCAAACGATGCACACCAGACCTCGTCGCTGTGACTGTAACCTGGTTTCAATCTAGTATAAGTGAAAGCGAACTAGCGATCCAACACATGATACTATTACGGAACGATCGTCCTCGAAACGGTAGTGGTGTGGCTCTATACTGTCACGACCGTCTTCAATGCATCAAGATTCACGATCCCATCTCGAATCAGAAGATACCCTCTGGCGTAGGCGTACATAGGAGTCACAGGACGACTGCATCTTTGGAATAATTTATCGCCATCTGTCTACGACGGATGCTCAAAACGACAGGTTATTAGAGGCTCTACATTATGTCGGGGAGATGCGAAGCTCCAAACTACTGGTCATGGGGAAGTTCAACCTTTCTCATCTTTTAAGCAGATCAGATGATCCTCTACACACACCTCATCATAAATTCCGTGAGCTGATCGACATGATTTCACTGTATAACGATGTGTCCGACTTTACTCAAAGAAGAGGATCAGAGTTACCGCCCGTTTTGGATTTATTCCTTACTTCCGAGACAATAGCAGTTGAGGATTTTGACTACATTGGCCCCCTCGGTCGGAGTGATTGTCTTCTGTTAGGCTTTGAATATGTATGCAGCGCTAGGCGAGTATGCGAGTCCGCAAAACTATTCAGAAGGATCGATTACGTGGTAAGTAAATTGGCGGGTGCTTGATTATCATAACACGGAAACACATTGCACTGCTCTCACATAAAGACTTCAGTCAAACATATATAATATTCGCGATTTGTTGATGAACGACGGGTAGTCGATTTTCGCTTTAAGCTTCGTAGTCGCAAGAAAGAATGGATCGGGCAAAGGAACTTTGCTTGGGTTCAAAACCAAAATACCAGGACCGATGCTTACTGAAAACAATTTTGCAGAATTCGCAAAACAGTAAACACTCTCATTAAGGAAGACAAACAAAATTACCATCGCTTTCTATCTTTGAAAATGGAAGGAAATCCTGAATTGCTATATCGGATTGTCAATGCACGATCTAGCGTGAAACCAGGGGTGTTTACTGTTCTTGCTGACAATGGAAAGGAAGCAGCTTATGTTCTCGCTCAATTTTATGCTAAAGTATTTAGTCCGTTAGCGATTAGATCGACTGAACTATTATCGCCATTAAATGTAACGCAACAGCTGACTGAGATCGAGATCAATTCGTCGATTAAACAACGACATTTGTGTCGAATGAACCCTAGAAAATCGCCTGGAGCGGACGGAATCACCCAGACTAAACTGAAATACAGTGAACAGCAGCAGTATGAACCTTTATGTGAATTGTTTAAACATTCTGTAACGGAAGGAGTGGTGCCAACAGAGTGGAAGACAATTTCACCTATCTACAAAGGTTGTAGATGTTCAGATCCTGCAAACTACCATCCTATCACCCTACTTCCTGTGATACTCAAAGTTCTAGAACGTATATTGACGGAAAAATAGTTGATCACTTGAAATCACGAAATATGCTATCTGGAGTGCAGCATGGATTTCATAAATGTCGCTCATGCTTGTCAAACTTGTTGACGACGACTGGACCCAAATGGTTGACGAAGCAGCTAGCATCCACGCTTGCTATCTGGATATGTCTAAAGCTTGTGGCCTAGTAAATCACTTTCGACTACTACGAAAGCTAAAGCAGATGGGTATCAGCGGACAGCTACTCGTGTGGCTCGAAAGTTTCCTCTTTGTGCGCAAGGCGATCGTTCGAATCAACGGGGTATAATCACAGGTTATTGATTTCTCTAGTGGCGGACCGCAAAGTTTAGTCCTCGAGCCAGTACTTCGTTTGGTTTACATCAACGACCTACCAGAGACGCTCATATGCAAGGTGATTCTCTTTACTGATTACATTAAACTGTGTTCGCGGATAAAATCAACTGCGGACTGTGTACAGCTGCAACGTGATGTAGATGCTTTCCATGAATGGTCGGTACGGAATAAGTTGCCATTCAATTTCCAAAAATTTAAGAAGTTGCAAATTGGTAAGCCATTCCAGTACTAATACTACTTTGAGCATACGCTTTTGAGCTGGACCGAGTCGGAAAGGGATGTGGAGTCTGGGTATGCGGCAGCCTAAAGTACAGCCTGCATCGTGAGGTCATCTACAAGCGTGTTTTCAAAATTCTAGGTATGCTGCGACGGATTTTCAGAAATTTATCGCCTGAAACGTTGTCCACAATCATGAAAGCCTACTTAATTCCAACCATGGAGCATGCATCAGAAGCTGGGACTCTGTTGTTAGAAAAGGATATATTATTACTTGATAAAATATACCCTCGTGCAACCAAACTCGTAAGTGGTTTCCAGCGCCGCCGGAGCTGGCTAGAGTGCGTCTACTGAATGGAAAATTGCCGAATTTCAAAAGATCTAATGTATGGTGATTTGCAATCAGGAAGTCAATCATTCTACAGACCGCACTTGCGGTACAAATACGTTTATAAAAAAGATTTGAAAGCTTTTTGGCATTGACTACTCGAGTTTGGAAGAATTTGCTCTTGACTGATCACATTGGAGTCATTGTGTAAAGCCTTATCGGCTGCTTGTGCCATAATTCAATTGCTATGCACGCGACTTTATCAAAAATCCGCACTCATTAAGTCAACACGGCCTGTTTTATAAATGCCAATTACGAATTTAACCCGAATTATAATATTTATCACCACACATATACTGTTGCTTATAATCCCGAAGTGAATACATTTCAGCGAGATGAAACCAAAATTTTAACGTATCTATTTTCGACCTGAATGCACAAAATAACATCTATAAGATATACTACAATATTTCGGCCTTACGATTTGTACACATATATCTCACTTGTAACTGTTGTGTTACATCTTGTATAAATTTCGCTGGAAAACGAACTAAATGTATTTTAGTAAAATGTTTTTCGGGAATGCTCTTAAATGAAATACAAATCCAGCTGAGTTTATGAAATTTCCAGCAACTTTGCACGAACAGAATGTTATAACAAAATTTCAATACATTCTAGCAATGATTTCTCACCAGATCGCATGTTGAATTGGTTGCAACAATGCCAGCATTCATATCGATTTTCAGAGCTAAATTGTGAAATCGAAATTTTAAAAACAATTCGCCGTTTCCAATGTCTCGCATTTTTAATTTAGCAGTGAATCAAACTTACAAACTGTCCCGGTATCAGTAGAAGTGCATTTGTGGTAATAGTATTCTGCAAACAATTATTCAGTATGTGAATTATCCGGAAGTGGTATGATTTAAGCAAACCAATGTATTTCAAATTGTAGACTTGCCATAATGAGCCGCCCCTTCTAGTAAGCTTGCAGTGTATTCAAACCCCCTTGAAGATCTTGCCTGATCGCTGATAATTGAGGCCAGCGATACATTCCCTTTGAATGTCATTTGTACTCTCGTGTAAATATAATTGGCACCAATATTCTTCAACAGAGGGATGCAGTGGATTACTTCTTCATTCAAAGTTTGAGTGAAATGTTGCACAGCCTGTGATAAAGGGAGACATCGCACCAATGAGGTGTAGACGCATGAAATTAGAGTTTTTGAGGTATAGACTAGCTAACCTGTGGGCACCAGACGAACGGGAACACTGCCAACAATGACGCAAGCATATTCAACTGCACAACTAAAACAAGTATGCAAAATGTCATGAGTTCTATCACGTGTATATAAAAAAAGGCACATTAATTGAATTCTAAATACGAATTTGAAATGACCTTGAGTTGTGATAATTTCATAGTCATGGGATCGATTATTGTATAACAAATGTAGTGAATGACATTTAATTGCACCACATGTGAGTGCTTCGAAAAATGGTCATTTCCATTGTAATGATCGGTTAATTTAGATCAACTGTGTGTATTTTTCATCCGAGGGTTAGCTGTGCCAAAATGGCTTTCTAGTTTAACTATGTTTCAAAACCCTAATATTTCTGTCGTTTACACTCAAGTCTCATAGATGGAACTTCGCCTAAACATATCATTACAACCTCAAGTAAACGTGTTTCATTATTGTATTCAATTAAGATAAAACCAGCTAGTCGTACATTATTTTCGTTAATAACATTAAACGAAAATAATCTAAAGCATAAGCATTTTTTAAATTATTTTCCTATTGCGCACTAACAAAAGTGGTATTGTTCATTATTCGAGCGCATTGACTTAATCAGCAATTTCAAATTGAAATGGAAGCTTAAATAGCTTCGCTTGTTTATTCACTTGAACGAAATTTCAGCGAATAAATATTAATTTCCTTTAGGACATAAAATATCACCTAATAATATTGCAGTTTCCTTGAAGTGATAAACACTAAAACATCCCAACAAGCAGACTTCTTTTGCTTTTTGTTTAATATGGTTGGTAGAACGAATAAAAGTATTCAACTACATAATCAACATGTGAATCTTGATCACACACATTGTGAAGTTTTGACGAACATTGAACTTACTGTGTGGTCGTATGTTTGTTGCTCAGACACTTTTGATTATTTTTTCACTGCATTTTCTCGGATTTATATCATTTAAAGGAATTTATGTCACTCTCAATAAGAGCTCAAAGAATTTATACAATTCGATGTTGTCAGTCGATCCACAGCGAACAAATCGATTCGACATAAATATCTCCGTTTGATCAAACGCCCATAGTATTTTCCCACCAACAGCTATCCTATGTTTTTTGCAATCGTTGCAAAGATCGTATCGAGCTACGCATTTCGATACTCGATTCTGCGCTCTGTCTTATTTCGTTAACCGACGATGAGTTCAAACCAGCTCTTGCAGCCACAAACACAAACAAAGCGTTTAGCCCAGGCAATTTAATTGGAAAAAGATATTGCCAAGGTTGAAAGTGTCAAGCGCCTAGCTAATCGAATGAAGGAGAAGCAATCAGGTGGGTCGCATGATAAACGATTGCTGAGTATAGATTTCATTTCACTGAAGAGAAGGCTTCTAATTTGGGATCTGATTAAAGCTTAAGATTTATGGCAGTTATCATTGCTGTCCATCATGCCGGTAGAATTTAGTTGCCTAATAAGTGTGCCCGTGCCTTGAGATCCAACATACAGACAAAGAATTCCATCGATCCAGCTGTGACTTTGAGGGTTGCTGACAAGGCAGTGCTACGGAATAAACATGGCCTTTGTACCAAGTGTATGAATCTGTTAATTAGAGATAGTGTTTCTATTAAATGTACGTGAATTGTGATGAAACATTTACTGATGAGCTTGTGAGGCTTGTAAACGCAAGTATCTATCTATCCGTTTGTTATTTCTGTAATAGCTGCAGAGATTCAAATATAAATTTGCATCGCGTGAATACATGTCCGGCTGTTGCAAAAGAGCCTGATACAATAGAGATTCGATTGTCGCCATTGGACGAACAATTTGCACAAATGTGGAATTCAATGAAACCACTGATCAAGCCTAAAACTTTTAAAGTAAACGAACGAATATGCTCAATTTCACCATCATTATACTGCGCCTCTGAAAATCTCAAATTGTACCAAGATGAGAGTGACAAAAAGCCTCCAAAACCATCTAGCTGAATAACCATTCAATGAAAGTATCCTCGAACTTTGTTCCGATCTGATCAGAGCTGGTAAAATCGCCACCTAAACGGAATCAAACCGGACAAAACGATCACGGCAAGCGCGGGAGTATTCTTTTTTTGTCACAGAGGCTGCCAGGGTTTGAAATGCAGAATGTAAATCCAAACACGATGCACAACATTCAAATAATGCCGATATTGCTTTCTGTGTAACCAGTCAAATAAACCAGAATCGGCGGACACACATGTTTCAATGAGACAAGCACATGATCTCAAGTAATGCATGGAGCGCCTAAAAACGATAGTACCTTCAATGATAACGCGCTTAACTCGGCATAAAGGCTTCCCACACGTAGAACAGTCGCGCCCACGAAAAATGACATGGAAAAAGTCCTACTCAACGTTTATCTAATCGGAACTTGTCCCGATTTAGCCTGCCGAGTCCAATCGACACACCCTGTTTGGAAATAAATGGTCAATTCACATATCGGGACAAGTCTACTTTCCGAAGTATAATATTCTGCGGTTTGTGACCACTCATCAGTGCCAAGTCCTAGGAAATATTCACAAATTTGATAACGACGTTTCATAATGAAAGCACTGGACTCGAGTTCCGCTCTCATTTGAGCTCATCAGCAGTGCATAACCTTTGCTTGCTAGATCGACATTTCAAAAGCTCTCGATAGAGATAACTATTACATTTTAATCGAAACGCTTGAAGCATATGGAATAATGGGAATGGTGATGAGGTGGACTGGTGACTAGTTTACTGATAAACATGTCCAAGTTCGCGTTGACAGCAGATTCTCTAGAAGAAAAAACGTCAAAAATGGACATTCGCAGAGCTCGTTGATTTTATTTCTTTCCTTCTTAGTGCAGATGAATGCTGCGGCACTGGAAATTGTGTGTAGATTGATATGCAACATTTTAAAACATCCGTATGTCTAATCTTTTTCGGTGAACAGACAGAAAACACTTTTAGTGAGTTAAGGTGATGAATGTAATCAATAAAATACATTGTTCAAGCGCTCATCATAACGTTTTTGATAAGAAATAGTTTTTCCGTACGAGACTAGGTTTGATGGATGAATTGTGCTCGGTGCAATACTTATTGCTTTGTTCGTATATTTTGCGTTGCTCAGTGCATCGCTGGCGATAATCGTGAGTCACAAAAAACCTTGTTTCAAACCAGCATAACGCTTATATTACAATGTGTCGCTTGACTACCACAAAATTCAGCTTCAGTTTATTTGGAGTGTAATTCTGACGTTTACGAAGCAACAAAACTGTCTTCCCTGTTTAATTCCAGATAATATACATTCCTGTTTTCAAGAGGCAATTGCAATTCGGTTTGATGGCTAGAAAAATGTACATTATCATTCATTTGCAGAATAACGTACTATAATTTTTCCTATTATGACACCATAAATATCACTGATATAAGTCTACAAATATGTTCGACTCTATTGGGAAGAAATCATTATGGCTCTAGTGAATTGCCTAACTGGAATCTTTTCGCACACTTCTCAAACACAAATGTTTTCATGAAACTTAATTTCAGACTCACCCGTTACCACTCTTCTCATATCCGGATCTGTAAACCAAACGATAAATAAACTTAACCGGAAATCTTTGAGAAAAAGTAGATGCAATTGAGCTGTTCAGGTCATTCGTGCTTGTGATCATCAGCCGTTAGTACCCTGTTTACAATCAGAAGCTTCACATTGGATTTGTTGCGAATAAGCGAAGCAATATGAGGAGTGGTGGAGTAATAAAAAAATGGAAATTGACTGGCACTTAAACATTGTTCCAGTTGTTACGTTTGTATTGAAAGACAACAATTAGACAGTTTGTGACCCCACGAGTTGTAAATTGAGACCATTTAATAAAACGCAAAGTCTTGCAGGTATACCAAACATAATATGAAAATCTGTTTGTTTAATTCAAAGAAAAATCTAACAAGTACAGATTATCATTACGGCTTGGGTACCTGAGTAAATTTGATCGGTTAAAATGTCGTAAATGAGAATGATGGTGAACAAGGTTATACTTGTACGCCAACTGTTATATAGGGTTCGTAAAACGAACCACGATGTTCAGACACAGAATCACAAAGAGATTCTCAGTCAAGCACTCGAGGCGCTTATGAATGATCAAAGAAATGTGTTGCTCACATCCCCATCCCTTATGATGATGAATTCTCATTAACGCTTCTGATTATGAAAGCTATGTAGGATTGAGAAACAGAAGTCAGAAAATGATGATATAACAACAAGAATAATCATAACAAGTTACATCTAATATGTTTAATAGATTGTCCTCCACTGAGTCTTCGTTACACTTAGAGCAAAACCTTACCATAAAAAACATCATCACCGTATAGTAGGCCAAGAGAAGCTTAAGTCAAACTCTTAAATGAGATTTTGTTCATTGCTTTGTATAATGTGTGAAAAACATCATGTTGCGTAAATAGGTCATATACTACACCGACGTCAATATGTTGAGGAAGACATTACCAAATATTGCGAGTAACAACACAAACTAACAAAATGGATAAATTCGTGACCTGAAACAAAATCAAAAATCAAAAGGTAAAAATAGACGCGTAGGACCATTCATCGAGATACTGCCATCTACTATTGCAGTCGAACAACACGCGCCTGTAACAAACAGTAGTGAATTACAGAGCACAAACACAAAAATGAACGGACACGAGAATGCTGTTCATTTCGATGGATTATCGCTTCAAAACTGGTTCACTGGAGATATCATTCATTTCGTTGCCCAAACGTTTATATAATAAATATAAGCTTTGAGAAAATCATTTCACGTTCACCGTTAGATGTTTAATACGATATGTTTCTGTAGATTTAATTGCTACAGATGCGATGAATTATAAAATATTTTATCCTATCATATTAGATAATAGACCACCATTATCGCGAGCAAAAAACGAACATCGAATATGATCATTGGGGATGGTTTCAATCAATTAAATTTCGTAAAAGCTCATGAGGTTCTTCTAGTTCGCTACAGCGTTTTGCATTCAGCAAAGAGTAAGATACACTCCAATAAACATGAATCAGAAGGCGATTGTGCAATTGTGGTTATTATTTTTATTTGATACACGAAATAGTTGACCAAGATTAATAGTTATGTTTGGATAAGTAATATTTTCATTTTGCGACCTTAGAATGATCTTTATTGTTTAGCTGCCTCCTATAAAACGAACCTAATGTTACATGCGCACTGAAAAGTGAGCAAATGGTTATGAAGCTCCACAAAGTTTTGTTCGGAGGGATAGGCCTATAGGTAATAATTTATAACTGATATTATGATTTTGTAATACTTCAGCTAACACTGAGTTAACCGGTTTGTGTATAGCTTGTTGAAGTTTAACGTAAACATTAAATCACAAGTGTAGAAAAATGTGATGAATCAACTAGCCGAATTTTATTCTTTTATTTTTACAAAAAGTAACAGGATTCTGCACTGTACCGAATTGCACAATATATATTTGTATCGGTCACGAGATTCAAATTCAAGTGGTCTTACGCATTTCCGGGAAAATTTCATATTCGAAAACATCTTTGTCCGAAAGATGAAACGAAATCATTGGCCAGAACGATAAGGGCCAGTTTTCCGGATAGACAAGGTATTGCGGATTCGCGTATACGTTTAATTTTACGATCGCTTCGATGCTGTGTGTGCCTTCAATCCCTCTTCCACGTATTCCACTGACCGTCACGTTCGATCCAAATAACGCGAAAAATGTCTTGAGCTGTTTAAAACATATCGCATACAGTGAATTAAAACTTTTCCAAAGGCTATACTCAAGTATTACACATAATAAAACACATTTCCCCAACACTTTCTTGTGGATGGAAGCTCCCATTTTAATTTGTCCTATCGCATGATATGCAATACTCACACGCATAGTATAATGCTTCCAGTCCCTTACAACTGGGAGAGAGTTACTGAAAAACTTACGAAATTTAAATGTAGTGATACAAAAACTGTTAACACATTGATAACATGATATTAAAAATGGCTGTAATTCGATTGACACGTTGGACCGGAAAATCGGATCCAATCTCATTGAGCTATGACGAATTTCGTTATCCACCTTTCCTGTGGCGAGATTATTCACTCACCTACTTCCAGCAACTTTTAATCTGCTTCGGGCTCGACTTCGCTTTATACGACCAGACGCGCTCATACTCATATACCACGCAGATCAATCGATAAATCTTTTCAGACCGACGTAATAACCTTACGAGCGAAGCCCAGCGAAGGCGGCAACGTATGCCAAATTTGTCGGAAGGCGGTAAGTCACAAAGCCCGACACGCAAGTTGTTTTATTTGTCGCGATGAAGTTTATATGAATTGTGATGAATTGCTGATGCTATATAAAAACGAAATGCCAGAAGTATGCTATATCTGTCATTTATGCAGACTGTACATAGACGACTGAGAGCTCACAGACCGAGACCAATATGGGAATGTTGAACTTAGAGGTCAGCATACAGAGAATTGAAGGTTTCTTTAAATGACTTATTAATTAGCAAACTGAAGCCAAGACCCCGGTTCTAGGATACAGCAAGGCAAAAAATGCGTTGATCAACCTAGTGATATTCGACCTGTAAATTCAAAACAACTGAGCTGTTTCCATTATCGGCGTGCTTTGGAAGGGTCTGAAACAAAATCCAAACAATCCGCGAACAAAAAGAGAGGCGTCATCGGACCAATCATCTTCGCACTTTAAGCCAATGACATACCGACTCTCATCAAATGAAAGATCTTAATTTTCGCGGATGATATAAATGTGTGGTATAGGATAAATAAGCCGGAACACTGCAAAACTGCTCCAGAAATATCTGGGCAACCTGCAGGTTTGGTCCCTAAAAATCGCCTACTTTTTAATTTCCAAAATGTCACATGTTAAGCCCAAGAAAATATGTGAAGTTCCAGTATTTTCCTGGTAGACACAGAGCTTCTCGTGGACCCTGGAGCAAAAGGACTTGGTTGTGTTAAAAGGAACACCCTGGTGATTTCCAGCCATCGCAACTCTGTGTATTGCAAAACATCACATAACGTGTCACTCCTATAGATAGTTTTCGTTAGGTTCTCAAACAGACAATACCCTGCATTCTAAATATCTACATCAGACCCACGATGGAATGTGCATTTTAAGCATGTTGGCCATGGCTTAAAAATATGTTGCGACTTTGCGAAGAATATAACAGCGAGCTACCAAACTTCTCGCCGAACTCAGCCGGAAGCCATACAATGAGCGAATCAAAACCCTGAATTTATTTGATTATCCGCGTCGTCGTCTCCGAGGGGATTTGATTTTGGTTTACAAAATTTGAGTACTGCAAATCACCCTCTACAATGCTAATTAAATCTACTGGGCTCGCATAAGACAAGAGCTCGCACATTTACTCTAATTGTTACTCACTAACGACTCAACTGTAGACGACATTTTTGCCGTGCGACTTTGTTTTACTTAGAACAATCTACCTGGTTATGTTGTAAACTCACCAAAATAGCAGATATTCAAGAGAAGTCTTGATGGATGTAGATTACTTGAATTTGTTCTCCGAGCTTGTTGAGTTTGCATCGGACGTTTCGTTGCCAGACTAGGCAACATCTTCAGCGAAATTTTGGCAAAATGACTGCTCTAAGTGGCACTGACGATTGTGTTTGGCCGGCCGACCATTAGTCACGTGATCGCATGTGATTGGCTGCCTTTTCGGTTCTTCGCCTCAGTCGCATCCGTGCGTAGATGTCGTCCAAGATCACATGTTCGTTGATCGATCGTTCACCGGAGTGCCAGGCTTCGATGAACTCTCGTGCTGCTTTGTTATTAGCTCGGCCCAAGATGTGGCAGTTATGCCAGTCCATCTCGTGATTTTCGCTGTCGACGTGCGTTGAGATGAGAGACTTGTGTCGTGACCTCGTACTGCTAGTTGATGCACATGGATTCGAGCTTCTAGTTTTCGACCGGTTTGCCTGATATAGTGTTTGTCACAGTGCGTGCACTGTATTTTGCACACTACGTTTGCGTTTTTATCTTTGGGTATTGCATCTTTCACTTTTGTGAGCACGTTACGTAGGGTCGTTGTTGGTTTGTTGGTTTGAGTTTTGCGTTTTGTCAGAAAATAATACTTTGATGTCTTTTTTAACCTGGACCATAAATTATTTTGTCTAAAAATACTTATTTCTAATAAAATAAAAGAGTTTTTGAAGAACTGGTTTGAAAGATGGTCCGTAATACACCAGCTTTAAACCCATGGTTACGGAAATTTTCGCTACGAAACTCCCGCCATGTTGTATACTGTTTGAAAGGAAACGTTTATTCACAAAGGCACAATTGGCGCGAAAAGACAGAGCATTTTTCTTGCGGAACCACGTTGTCATTGTCCAACAGTTTCAGCTTCAAACTTCAAACTCGTTTTTCACAAATGTTGAATCTCAGTCGCTGTTTGCATTTTGCTTTCGCAAATATTTGTAGTAAATTTTGAGATATAAAAACTAAAATATACATATGTATGTAAATATTGCCAAGGAGTGCAAAAAAGTATTTTGAACAGTGTATCTCTCTTAGCTTTAGATATATGTTGGTTGCAATTGGCTTTTCCTACGAAAACACTTACAAGAATATTTTTATCGCATGCGCAACTATCCAAACACGGTTGACTTATCTTCTTTTGCATCCTATTACGCACTATACACTCTGAAAATCATGTAAAACCACTAAATTTCATTCTAAATATTTTTCGTTGCCCACAATAAGATGAGCATATATGATTTTTGTCGAAACCGTGTTTTTTATAGAAACATTTACCTAACCTTACCAGCCTATCCAACTTGCCAAACCTTTGTTTTACAAGAAAATCACATAAAATTTAAAACCTTAATACTTCTTTATATAAACAAACAGCACACCAAATTTCAAATAATTACCTTGAATATGTTTTGAGATACAAAAATTAAACCTAAAATGCTTTAGACCATTAAAATTGAATTGAATTAAATTGAATCGTGTTTTTTTTATTGCATGCAAATTATACGACTTGAGAAACATTTGACCAGTTATGTGTACAAAATTGTGATAGGAAAGATAATTAAATGCAACAGCAGGTGCATTGAATCTTCACTTAAACGTCAACTTATTGTCGGATAATATTAATCCAAAGTGGGTGACTTACTAAATTATGGATTATAACTTTGCTGTCTCTAGAGATATATGTCTGGTCGATCGGAGGCTGTAAATCGGTGATTATCGAACTATACGGCACATGGATATGGTAAGCTGAAAATAAATTAGTTTACATTGAAACTGGAGTAATGGTGGCAGATGCCATGGGTGATTTAATCAGATGCAGCTAAGTTTTCGAATACAATGATGCTGCTTTTTGTTTGTCAAATCAATAGTTTTCAAACTCACTGGTTATGTAATTGAATGGCGGTGAATCTTGCATTTGCTGGTTCTCTGCAATAAAGAATGTATTAATCAATATTGGATGTTTATTGATAAAAGATTTAATGTAGTTTCAACCAGATGATATAGGACGAAATGCATCACCTGCTATTGCTTTCATTCTGTAGCCCAATGCATTCATTTTGAGAGCCGTTTTAAGCGCTACAGTGTCGGTATTCGAACCTTGCGAGTTGACACCCAACTCTAATTCCACAAACAACAACTTTGAATCCAAAACAAAATAACGCAGTACTCGGCAGCTACGCGCTCGAACTTTTTTGGAAACCTGAAAAGGAGTTTCACACAATAAATTTTTGCTCAATTTTGAAGGAAGTAATTACGAGGAAATGTATAATGACTAAGGGCAAAATATTATCGTTAATTTTCTCAAAAAGCGTGTCTTGAGATGCAGTCTTTTTAAATTTACGGACAACGTTTTTAATTATTGGAAAGCAATTAAAATACAAAGATTCAAATATATCACCAATTTCTTTTGATATTATAATTACTTACAAGATATTGAATACTCCAGATCATCCACTCAAACATTTGTTCAAATACCGTGAATCAGGAATTACACGTAGCCACTCAGCGGCCCTACAAATTCCCCAATTCCGTACTAATTGTCGCTGATATTTCTATTCGGTACGTGTCTGTTTCCTGTGGAATGCCCTTCTTGAAGCAATTATCAACTCTCCCTGTATCCAAACATTCACTCGAACTTTGGACAATTATTTGTTACATAACGATTTGACGATGCCTGTGTATTGACTCAGGGTAAGCATATTACTTGACTCCAGTGACATCGTATAATTGATTTTTTATACCTCTTATTGAACGCATATTTACTATGATATGGTAATTGTGAGGCTATGTGCTTTTTGTGACCATAAATTCTTGAATCTTGAATCTTGAATATTACAAATTTTTATTGGCAATATAAAATTGACTGGGTTGTTTAAAGCATGATAGCCGTGAAAACATATTTATCATTGGTTTGGAAAGTGAATTTATCTAAGTAAAACATATATAACATCATAGGAATCGTTTAATAAAATATATTTGGTTTTAGTTCTTGTTTCTTTTGTGCTGGTCCTTTTTAACAGAACCACTTGTAGTAACTTGTCGCTTGCATATGATATGAACGCTCTTGATCTAGACCTTATGATTTCGGAACAATGTGCTATTGGCCGCACTCTCTAGAGTTATATTGTAAAGTGTCACATGCATGCTAGGGAGTACCAGTTACTGTTTTCAGGTGCTGAAGTTTGGTCACGCAAACAGCATGCAAATACCGCAGATCGTACGTGTAATGTCTATCGCTGTGGGCGCTGCGAAAGAGATTGTTCACTTGAATCAGATTGCTGCAGAGCATAAAATCGTCATTGGCTGACTTCGACCGAAAGAGTCGATAAATTAATTGAACTAAAAGCTTTGGACTTTGCCGATAATGCCAACCTTCACATTATCTTGTTCAATTTTCAGTCAAGAAACTTCTGCTTCGCTCATCTACATCCATTTTCTGGTACTCCATTTAAACGAAAAACTCTTCTATGAGGTATTCGATAGAGTTTTTGTGGCGTTGAATTTGAAGCCATGAAATATTTGAGATGTTCAACTGCAGCATGAGTAAGCAAGCTCAAATGTTATAAGGAGAAGGAAATTTGAATATAGGTATTTATGGGAACCACATTTTTTTATTGAATATCAGTTATCAAGTTTCCTTTGATTTGAAGGGAAGTCGATCTTTATGAACGATAATATAAGAAAGTGAATATTCTATTCACGTTGTAGAAAATATCATTTAAGTTTTCAGTTACGTAAACATTTGCACAATCTGCATTATCCGTTAAGTGCGCACGATTGTACGTAAAAAGTCATGTTTCTAAAGGGTATCTGCTAAATATTATTCATTACGGGTAACATAAGAAGCTTTCCAGTGAGGATGTATACCATGCCAATATTTGTTTCGTACATAGTTATTAAAATAATTGGAGAGAAATTGTTTGGTGCAGGAAATGTCAGGCTTAGAAGTGTGGAAACATTGTTATCTGATAAAGATTACACAGAAGCTCACCCTTACGTAATCACAGGTACGAAGTTTTACGTCATTTTCCAGTAGCCCGCATTTCATCTGTTTCGACATATGTTCGTCGACATCGAATTTCTGAGCAACAATTACTTCTGTTGAGATACAAAATCAGTTTATATGTTTAATCAACTATGAATAAGCAACCAAATATCAAACTACATTTCGATTATCCTTCGTCACAAATCTATGCCAACTTCACAACATTAAATCAGTCAAACATCCTCATTTGAATGCATTTAAATGACACAACCCACCTCATGACCTGTTTGTTTCTGGTTTGCACTGATCAGTTATACAGTGTACGATCAGCATGCTTATCCAGCAGTGGCATACAAGCGCAAATCTTGTTAAATAAATTAGTCAATTCTAAACTTGTCTTAAGCGTTCGACTCGGAATCGCTTCGCCGATTCCATATATGAAAATCGTCGTTCTTTGTTAGAACCCTATTTAACAGTGGCATTAAGGCATTACTCCGTGATGATACATTTTATTTGAAAAAAATGTTTCCTACTCTCTGAAAGAAGTACAGTAATCAGCCGAAAAATATCGTTGGATAGTAGGTTTGATCTATGGAGCATTTTCACGCTATTTGTACATATTAGTTTTATTTGCATCAATTTTGTGTAAACGTAAACATACATTTTTCTCTTTCTAACTGCAACAGCGTAAGATATGCTGGGAATAATTCGTATTTCAAACGATCTATGTCGTGAATATTTTGAAGCAGAACATCGAACATCTTGCAAGAAGTAATGGTGGGTAAATGTGTGCTATCGCGAGAAGAATAGTTTCGAAACCGGATTATATTACGGCTCACATCGGAGAGGTTTTGTGATGATGCTCTAAAATGCGGTCTCGCTAAAGTAAGGAATAGCCAATGACTTTAAATGTTACGAGATGTACAATTCAATTATTTAAATTTTTTAAAAGGCTGGCTGAACCTAAGCTGACGTTCTCCGCAGCGTTCTCCACAGGAAACAGTTGGAAACGGGTTGTGAAGTGTAAGTCTCTCGGATGGGAGCACCAAAATAAATCAAATAACGTAAATTAATAAACGGGCTTATTCAAGCAATAAAACTTTTGAGTTTGCAAAATATGGTCTAGTACCTGATGGATGGCTGTGAGAACTTTGCAAGATGGCGGCTTCGCTGTCATAAAGCTTCAAAACCATAACCAAGTAATACGCAGTTCAGAATATGTGAAATGGACTCGCACAATCTGGCAGCTGGCCATTTATAAAGGTATGGACAATTGATTGATACTTCGTTTAATTGGCATTTTATACATTGGCTTTGAAAATGTAATGTATTATAGTTTGTCAAATTGATTTCATAGATGCTAACATTTTCCATGAGAATCAAATATACGCCATGGCAGTTCAAAAGGGAGAAATATATGTTACCCATTTAGCGAGGAATTCATTTTCACAACAACATTGGAACCGAACAAATAGCTCGGCTGTTAAATCTGGATAAAAATTCCATCACATTATTTGCTACTACGAAGTTCATTTAGAATTCCAGATCTCTAACGGAACTTGGGATCTCAATATTTTCCTAGAGGTTGAATCTAGTTCATCTTGGAACCAGTGTTCGAAAAAGGAAAAATATATACATGTTAGGCGGAAAGATTGTCATGTGCAAATACAATCGCATTGGCGATTTTAGCGTCTCCTTAATTGTGCGACGTTCATCGATTTCTATAATTCGTTCGAAACACACAAGTATATAATTACAAGATTAAAGTGTGTTGTTTAGAAGTGAATGCTGATCCGGATATTTTTAAAGCTCTCAGGTTTAACCTATCTATTTGTGTGCGTTGGTCGCGTGATTGATCAGGTTATTGGTGCCATCCTTATCAAAGAGTTGGATAAATGTCCAAACGTTGTTAAAAACATGGAATTTTCAGATTAATCACTTACTGTGGTAATGTGCAGTTATAACTGAGAGCAGTGACAGTAGCAATATACCGGTTAACATTTTTGCCTTTATCTCCGAATAAAAAATACTCATTATTTATATTCATGTCATTCAATTTTCATTGGTCCATTTGAAAATCATACACTCGTTACCATGCTGCTCAATATAGTTTTCTGTTTGAAACTGGAGTGGTGAATTCGTAGAATATATTTGAATGGATGAGAAAAATGCATTATTCAGTCTACACCGTTAATTCATACAAATAATGAAAGCTCACAGAATTGTAAATGAAAAGATTCCCTAATTTTAATGTAGTCACATTCTCTCTGTATGTGCAGGGGATCATCTCCAGATAAGCCCCGCCATAAAGCGGAAATTACTCGCGCGAAAAGTTAAGCTCCACCAGTTTTCGGCAGCTCGAATTTAATGCCTGTACTGAATCTTGACCTATTTCTGAGATGTAGACATTTGCCCCTATCTGAAATATAGCTACTAATTCTCCTCCCAGCCTTGGGTCATAAAATGTCTGCGATAGGACGTAAAACCAGACATTAACTTTCTTACTCTTTCGCCTCTCGTTCATGCCAAGTTGTCTAAATGTTTTTTCGCAATTCCAAGGTGTGATCCATCAGCAACGTTTATGTAACGATGGCCACCAATGGACACCACCAAGTGTTTCTGGCAAGGGGAGGTGTAATACTATGCAATATCGACAAGAAATAAGATGTTCAAATGGATAATTATAGCGAAAACTTGGTGAATCCAACGAATCCAGCTCACACAGACCCTCTAATAATTATGAATACACTGATGTTAAGTAAACAGCTAATTGAATAAGATTTTTTGCAGCCAAGATATCGAAATGCAGACATTTTCATGCAAATTATTAATGGAATGTCCAAATGTCAAATTCATCAATTACAACTAAATTAAAAAATTTCCTATACTCTTTCTTGAATCATTTTTCAGTGACGGGGATTAACATTTTGTTGAAACTCATCTGGAAGCGATCAGTGCAGTGACGTGTATCAACAGAAAATCTGGTTAATTTCATCAATAGGATCATCCGTAATTTGCAAGTACAAAAACTATTTGTCTTTGACTCATATTATATTCGACATAATGCTGATTTTCAGTAATTCTAAAATAAAGATATACAAAGATAAACATATGAACTTGTTAACGGTGTTAAACGATGGATCCCAAGCGGTTGACGAATCAGCTATAATCCACGACTTCTATCTTGATATGCCTCAAGCTTTTGACCCAGTTGATCACTTTCAACTACTACGAAAGTTGCAGCAGATGGGTATCATCGGACAGCAACTCGTATAGCTTGAAGGTTATCTCACTGAGCGCAAGGCTATCGTTCAAATCAACAGTGTAGATTCACGTGTCATTGAACTTCTAGTGGCACACAGCAAGCTTCCGTCCTCGGGTAAGTACTTTTCTTGGTTTACATCAACAACATACAGGGGACGCTCTCCATGGGACAAGCTTCCATTTAAATTCAGAATGTGCAAATTGTTGCAGATTAGTACAGATTTTCCATTCTCCTACAACCTTCGCTCCTAAAAATGGAATGGAGAACAGAAGTAAAAATCTGGAAGCCCGAAGAACAGTATGCAATGCGAAGCCGTGTACAACCGAGCTAGCGTCTTTCTAGTTATGCACCGATGTATTTTTAGACATTTCATGCCTGAATTATTTTTTAACCCGAAATAAAATATTTTTCGTCGGAAACGAGTTACCCAGGGGTGAAATAACACAAATAATATAAAAAGTTTGTGATATTCACATAATTGAAAAAATAACAAAATTTAACCAAATGGTTTAATCCGGCATAAGTCACCAGTGTACGATTTTGGTGACTTCTGCCGGATGTAACATAAAGGTTACATCTATTTAAACGCAACGCATTTCAAAGATTTTCTGATTTATTCCAATTTTTTAACATAATCTCTTTTGTAGGCATGACTAAGTTTATACTGGAACAAAATTTATAATAACTGAGACTTTCACACGAATTTTATTTGGCTCACAAAAAACTGCGAATTGTGAGGATGCGAAAAAGAAGAAAACCACCCTGTAGTTGATAAAATTTTGTATGCTGCCGTGCAAAAGAACTCGGAAAATTCAGTTAGAATTAGCTTAAAATGACTTGCGAAGTTCATGTAACCAAAAGGTTACATCCGTCCTGAAAAGGTTAACCCCGTGATGGGTTACTCAGTGCAAGCTAGGTCACCTTGTCGACAAAAGACATCAAGATGTTCGAGAGAATAGCAACTAAAATGATGGGCTCTCTTCGCGACCGCCTTTATGAAGATCGTCAGGTGCGTCTTGATTTGGATACACTGGCTCATAGATGGATACGATTGGATTTATTCATCACTTATAAAATACTGAACTCAAAGGTTCATCTTCCGAGGCATCTATTTCGACGCCAGTGTATCAATACCACATGTTTTCTGCAGTTTAAAGTTCGATTACTTTCAGTTATACGTTTTTATTGTTGCTCAGGCAAAAATATAATTATTTTACAAAAAAGCGTTCGCTTCTCTGTGAGTTTGAATCTGAATTTACCAACTCAATTTTTCATCGAAGTTCTACGAAACGCATGGAGTGACCGTACGACCTCGAAACGGCTTGAATCTGCTTTAAATGTGCCGTAGAATGGTTAAAACTTGAGGCGTGAGTAATGGTGTGATCGAAATTCTCTGGCACATAGGACTTGCAGTGAATCACATCACCTACATGCCGTTAACATACTCACCGACAATTTGCGAACAATTTCGATAATTGTAACGTTATGTGCTTCTTAAGAATACTTCATCTATGTGAAGTGGTAAATGATATGAAACATTTCTTATTTTTGATAAAATTTTAACTGACATACTTTAGGAAATTCAGATGAATGACATAAAATTGTTGCAAAACATATTGTTTCATTTGCTGCTGAAGCATTTACCGCGGAATCCAACATTGCCACATAATGGAAATGATGATCAAACCAGGTGCAATATCTCATATATCAAAAAATCTTTATTAATGGAGAAAATGATGTATGCATTGGTTTAGGCACACGCACAGTCTGTGTTAGGCAATTTGAGCACGGATACTGGTCGTAACTTCGTGATATGGGACAGCCTAGGCTTCCGTATATATTTACTTTATATTTCGCTCCGCTAAGACTTGGTTGAGTTGACAACTTCACCACGATTCAAAGTAAAACAGAAAGGAACCTACCTTCTGAATGGTGAATTTGAATTGTATGTTAAAGTCATACATATGCGACTACACGTTTTCGCTGAGTTTACTCGGAATATAAACGTGGCTTCTGCAGCGGAAGACCAACCGTTGCCATGATCTTCTCCCTTCGACAATTTTAACAAAAGTGTCGAAAACAGCGTATGCCACTATACGCTGTTTTTTATTTAAAGAAGGTACAACAGTTGGAGGGTATTCTGAAATGCTTGATCTTATAGGCTGTCACCCGAGACTGCTCAAACTCGTTATTTCCTTCCACGCAGGCATGAAGGGCTCAGTCCATTTTAACGGTTGTAGTTCAGAATCCTTTGAAATTCACTGAGGCGTCAAATAAGAGTTTGTTCTTGAACCTACGCGTTTCAGCATTTACCTTAATCTGGTCTGAAGCACGCTTTTGGACGTTATCAGAAGGCATTTACCAATGCAAGAATGGCAAGCTTTTTAATATGATGCGGTTGTGAGCACAAATTGAGGTACGGAATGTTAATCGGTAACCTGCTGTTTGCCTACGATGCACCCATCATTCCTCACTCTCAAGAACATCTTCCGTCGGTAATGAGCTGTTTTACGTTGTCATGCATAGAATCTGGGCTTACAAGCAGCATGAGCAATAAATTTTATCGCCTCCAATCATCAGTAATGGAAACTGCGGGATTGAACCAGTACATCATTTCGCATATATTGGTTCAACCATTGCGGATAACCTCTCGCTAGACACGGATTAAGCGGATTAACAGAGCAGCATGTTGTTCCGATTAAACTCTTGTGTTTGGGGAAACCGCAAGTTGATTTCTAAGTCAAAGATTATCGTATAGAGCGCGTGCGTACTAAATGCTTTACTGTACATAAGTGAAACCTTGACCACCCACGCAAGACACAAACGGGAGCTGAATGCTTTCCAGCTACGAAGAATCCGTAGTATCTTGAACATATCGTGGATTGGCAAAGTGACTAATGCTGACGTGCTTTCGAAAGTTGGTCTACAGTTCACGTTCACCCTTCTACGACAGCGCCGATTGCCGTGGCTTGGCTACGTCTAAAAAATAGAAAAATGGTCGTACTCCGAAGATCTAATATAGACTTACTTGACTTAATCCCTTGAGTTTTCGGAGGAACATAGGGCCTCGGCAACTTGTCTCCACTTTTGTCTGTCCATAGCAGCCAGTTTGATGTCGTTCCAGTTAAGTCCACACTTGCGGATTTCCTCTTCACACGAGTGCTTCCAAGATAGCCTTGGGCGTCCGACCCGTCTCTTCCCGATTGGGTTCCATACCAGAGCATGACGCGTGATGTCATCATAAGGTTTCCGCAAGGTGTGCCCAACCCATCTCCACTTTCTTCTACTGATCTGCTCGGCGATCGGGTTCTCAGCAGCAATCTGCCATAGGTCTTGATTCCTTACCTTTTCTGGTCATTTTACCCCAATAATTCGACGAAGGCAATTATTGTGGAATGATTGCAAGCAGACACAAGACTTTGCTGTCACTCGCCAGGTTTCCGATCCATAGAGTAGCACGGATTTGACGTTGCTTCTGAATATACGGAGTTTCGTGCGTTTTGATAGAACCTTTGGACTCCCAAATGGGTTTCAAAGCTATGAACGCGTATCTTGCTTTGCCGATTCTGGCGACTACTTCCCCGTCCGTGCCACCACTTATTCAAACAATGCTGCCGAGGTAGACGAATTGCGTGACGTCTTTGACTGCTTTACCATTGATGGTGATTGATGGGTGCTCATCGGTTAGCACACGGAGGACTTCTGTTTTTTCGGTATTCACGCGTAGTCCTGCATATGAAGCGAAGTGTGCTAGTTTATCGGTCTTTCTCTGAAGACGTTTGGGGTCACGTGATATCAAGCAGACATCATCAGCGTATTCCAGATCCTCCAAATGCTCGTATTCCTTCCAATCGATACCATTCCTCTCGCCTTTCACTGTCTGTTTCATTATCCAGTCTATCACCAACAGAAAAATCATTGGGAACAACAGGCATCTCTGGGGAACGCCAGTCTCAACTGCAAATGGATCGGTCAGTCTTCTGTAGTGAATTACCTGACAGGAGGCACCTTCATACAGCGGCTTTATAAGGTCCATTTACAGCGGTGGGACCCCATAGTGTGGCAAGAGCTTCCATATGTATTCGCGGTCCACACTGTCGAAGGCTTTCTCAAAATGTATGAAGTTGAGGCAAAGAGGCGATTGCCATTCAATGGTTTGTTCAATTATTATGCGGAGGGTCGTAATTTGGTCGATACCAGACTATTGTTTTCTGAGGCCTGATTGCTCTGGCCGTAACACTTGGACGATAGCGTCGCGCGAACGCATAAGGATGATGCATGTAAGTACTTTACTAGGGACTGAGAGCAGCATGATACCTCGCAGATTTTTGCTTAGCCTCAGATCTCCTTTCGTAGGAAGTATGACCAAATGACCTATCTTCCAATCATTTGGGACCCTTCTTTCTGACCAGATTTTCTGCAGCAGAGAAAGTAACATAACAGCCGAGGTGTCCAAATCAGCCTTCAGAGCTCCTGGTGGAATCCCATCTGGGCCTGGTGCTTTGCCATTCTTTAGCGATTTTAAGGCAAAAAGGATTTCATTTCGACCGGGGGGGTCGGTGTTTACGTCTAGCAAATTGGCTGCAGGTAAGATGTCAGTGATTGAAGTAGGTGCTGGTCGATTTAGGAGTTCCTTGAAGTGCTCCATCCATCACTTTCTTTGCACCGATTCCTGACTGATCAGGTTACCTTCACCGTCCTTTATTATTTTGCCGTAAGGTATTTTCCTTCCTGGTAAGGTTCTGGTAATGTTGTAGTCGGTGTTCAGGTCTCTCTTTTCTGCTGCATTTTCCGCCTCCTTTGCAGCATTTCATAGAACCGCCTCTTGTCACTTATAGCATTTCGTTTCACGTCTTTATTTAGGGAGCCGTATTGTTCGATCAGTTGATTTTTCTGCTTGGTGTCCTTACACCGGAGGATCTGTTGTTTCAGCTGCCTTCTCGAGTTGATCAGTGTCCAAGTCTCACTCGATATCCACTCTTTGTGTTTCTTTACCCGTCTGCCAATTACGTATTTATAAGTGTCTTGCCAATAGTCTTTCAGAGCGGTCCAGTGTTCATTTATTGGGAGCTCATGGGTTAAGTTGTTGAGCGATTCGCATCTGTTTTTCAGTGAGATTGAGGAAATCTCTCTTGTACGCTCATCCCTTAGTTTCTGCGTGTGGTACTTTACACTAGGCCGACTGCCGGTTTCGTAGAAAGCTCTCAACTTGATTTTAATTTTGGCCATTAGAAGGTAGTGGTCTGAAGCAACATCCGCACCTCGCATTACGCGTGTATCAAGGAGACTATGTCTCCATTTTCGTGAAATCGATAGGTGATCGATTTGATTGGCAGTAACACCATCAGGTGATGTCCAGGTGGCCTTGTGGATGTTCCGGTGTTGAAAGATGCTGCCTCCGATGACCAGATCGTTGAGCGCGCAAAAATCTGCGAAAAGTTCACCGTTCTCATTCATTTCATCTAGGGCATGCGTACCCATCACAAATTTTCTCCCTCTGTTGTCTGGACCCAATTTCGCGTTCATGTCACCCATCAAAATCTTGATATCTCGCTTGGGTGTCTTGTCTAGGACAGACTGCAGACGCACGTAAAATTCTTCTTTCGACTCAAGGCTAGCATTGTTTGTGGGTGCATAACATTGAATTACCGTCACATTTCTCCCCTTGGAGTTGAATCTGGCTGTGATTATCCGTGAGTCAACGGGTGCCCATCCAATGAGAGCGCCTGCAGCTATTGGGGATAACATAATGGCGACGCCTTCCGAATGACTATGGTTCTCATCTTCATGACCTGAGTAAATAATCCGTTCCCCGGATGTCAAAACCAACATACCAGATCCATTCCATCTACCTTCACATATTCCCAGCAGTTGTATACCATACCTTTGCATTTCTTTCGCGACCTGTGCAGCCTTTCCGGTCTCATACATCGTACGGACGTTCCATGTGGCAATCTTTGTTGTTGCTTCCATCGACAGAAGATTCATCTGCTGACTGGCTTCCGGTGGGCTTTCACCAGTGTGCTTCATTTTTACCTCAGATGAGGTTTCTGCTCGATTCAAGCCTGAAGATGTTACTTTGGTATGACATGTTGCTTTGGTTCCAGTAGCGGTTTGAGGTTTTTACAGAGTGGGGTTGCTGACCCCGCGTTTGACCCTCCTCCTTTTGCAGACGGGCTTAGGACCGTCCTCGGCGGAGTATTGTGATTGTGTAATCCGCAGGAAGCGGAGGTTTGGAGTCAGGGTTTCCATCCCCTAGATGGACAGCCCTCCCAGGCTGCCGAGCTCCATCTACCCGAAGCGAACTGGTTTTGAGGCGCCAGTCATCCGCCTTCGCCCCTTCTCCTGTCAGTCGAAGCAGTTCCGCCACGTGCAGGCCAGGAGCTGGGCTTTGGTTGTCAGAGGCTGTTTGAGACGCACGCCATATGGGAGCATTTTATAGACAGTGGGAGCTCATCCCCACTGCCAACCCCGGCTGTGACA
>JACCGJ010016986.1:0-13191 GCA_013407085.1 Atriophallophorus winterbourni | reverse complement strand
GTAAAGTAACGATTTAAAAAGCAGTCAGTTGTGCTTGAGACTAGTAAAATAATTTACCATCATGTAGTCGTTTTAACCAATGCATGCCCGCCTGGTGGCCGTTTTTACCTCTTTTGAGACCGCTAACACCCTTGTTCGGTCTATTTTCGATTGCTTTTATAGCCTTCATTGCCTGTTGCGTAGACTTAGACAAAATTCATAATGTCATGGTGATTTTGCTTTTTTGTTCACTTAATCACTATACACTCGTTTGTTAGAATTTCGTCGTTGTTTTCTTTCACATAGCACCAGATGTGGCCGTGTTTTTTGCCGTAACTCTTTTCGCTGCGGTCGTGTGCGCTAGTGTCTACTATTTGGGCTGCTACGCAACTACTCCCAGTGTAGTTGAAATCAAAAGTCTCTCAATCACCTCACAAACTCTCGTCTCCTCGGTTGCCCCTCTTTTGGCCGCTGTGACGATGAGCAGGTAGGTGTTGCTGTCAAAGCAGGTGGCTTCTTTCTCGCATGATACATTTTGCGTCAAATTTTCACGTTTTTTTCCTTTTTAACCCGCGTCTGTATATCATTTACGGATCGATATCGTTTCGTAGATAAAATGGACGCCTTTCTTGCAGCGGCAATCTTCTGCTACACTCTCTCATGTATGGCCAGGCTTGCTACATGTTCCAGCTTGTGACGGATGTGCAATCGTGCAGCATTTCTGTGTTGTGCGGCTAACATCGTGCTAAATTGATTGGCCAACGGTTATGAGCTGCATGCTGAAACACGCTGTAGTCTCACTACCATTTCTCTGTCTAGGCATGGGCAACCCGAGAGTATCTTAGCCCACGTGCAGTCTCTGACTGTGCGGCACTTTGCCTGGATCAGGCTGGTGCTCTCATACCATACCTTGTGACGGTCGACAAAACACCAACTCATCATTCGGGTTTTCTTGTCGAAAAAAACTAGGCACACAAATTTTACAAGCATGCATGTTTCACACCAGTCGTTACTTGTTCTGGCACTGTTGGTGGCTAACCGTCTCTCGCAGGAATGCAAATTCTTGACCTCGATTCTGACGTTTAGCCATGTTCCTTGTATCATTCTCTCAATCCACTGTTCTGTTTTGTTAGCTAGCCAAATCACCTGTTCCTGATTATTGCACGGGGCCTTCTCAACTGCTAATAAAATCAATGAATCTAGGCTGTCACAGCGTTTCGATCACGTTTGACAGCGCTAAATCGAATATGTCATTCTACTTGTTTTCGAATCGAGCACTATCACGAAATCATGACAGATAGAGAATGATAGGCTTTAAGTACCACGAATTGTTGAGAAGTGTAGCGCAACTATGGTCAATTGATTAAACCTTAGTCGCGCTATGTTTTGATACTTTCTCCGTCAATCAGAAAGCCAACTTTGTCATTCGCACCCAACCCTGGTGTATTACCTTCACAGATGTCAGCTTTTAACTTGGTGTGGCAATTTATATTCGAAATACACAACGTACTTGCACTTTATGCTTCTGAGTCTGTTCGGTAGATCGCTGGGCTTCTAACTTTTATGCAAGTCAGTTGGTATGAAGTTCGACACGCATCTTACTACATCAGATAATCGGCATTTGCATGCATCCCCATCCCACACATGCACACACACACCCCACAACAGGTTTCCTGCTATTTGCATCATCACGTACAGACAATGGGATCAGGATCCGCAGGCCCATTTACATGTATGTGAACATATATGATTGAACACAGTGGTCGTACAAAGCTCATCCAACAGTGATTTACAAGTTCAAATCTTGTCTTCCTACACTGCTTTATCCCACTGCTTTGCGTTTATAATATGTGCTTAAAAGTATCCGGAGGCGTGAATGTGATGTGCTCCCGTCAAAGCGTGTGTTGGCTTTGTTAAACCTCACGTCACATTTGTTCGCAATTTCTATCCTTGATCGTTCAAGGTCACGACCTTGACGTTCATCATTGTAATTCCAGTCGTCTCGTTCCGATTGGGTTTGTGTCATACGGAGAAGCTCTGCTCGTTTTTTGAGTAAACTGGATTAAGCTGCTTCTTTAAAAGCCATTTAGTGAGTGAGCCAGCAGTAAAGCTTGCGTGCCACTGAAGTATCTTGGTTCGTTACCTTCCTGATTAGTGACTTTAGACTTATATTTTAATGAGCAGGTTGATTTGATACAATTGGTCTGTTATTTAAGACTCGCCGCTATATCTGTCAATCATGGTCAAAGTACAGTGGTCGCTAGTAACGCTTTCTCGGTGTACTCGTGAAACAAATCTATTCAACAACCTGTTTTCTTTCTGTTCGGTTTAACAGTTTCAGTGGTCAAATACTGGCGCGATTTTCGTATCTCCCAAACCTGGCTCGTCTGCAGATTGCCATCAACGGTGAGCTCCTTGCTTGCAGCCTGTTTATTAGCGACCTCGCCAAATTTTGGCACGTCAAAAGTGCTGTTGATCGCTCTTTTTTTTGTATCATGTCCACGACGTGTGCAAACTTCAGTTTTCCTTTCGTTGACACCTCTGAATCGTTACACATTGTCCCAGCTATCTTTGTGACTGGAATTCTTGTGCGAATCTGCTCAAAAGCTTCAGCATGACGCATAGTCTGTTTCTGGAAACACTGATATTTCCCGCACATTGTTGGATCGCGGAAATATCTTATTAGTTCATTCGAGTGAGTTTCTATGACATCTGACAGTCAAAACCACAAGAAAGGTGTCTTCCTGATGTTGTTCTACCCATTCCCATTGTTTGATTGCTGTTCGAGTGTTTCAGAGTCGTAGGTACTTCGCCTCAATTGATTGGAATATGTTCGAGACCGATCGAGTATTCATAATAGTTGTGACTAATGATGATAGTCAGGACAGGGATCATGACTACGCAGCATCCCACCGACCACCTCTGTTTTGACCTTACCGCTGAGCAGCTCATAGTCAATATAAGGGGTGTCAAGTCAGCTATGCGTGACCAAGATCAGCCGTAAGGTCAAATAAGTGGTGGTGGGTTGACTACTACTTAGTCATGTTCCCTGTCCTGACTATCACCCTTGGTCTGACGAAGCTTCTGTATCACATGTGAACTTGCTTAATCCCTTGAGTTCATGGAGGAACATAGGGCCTCGGCAACTTGTCTCCAGTTTGGTCTGTCCATAGCAGCTAGTTTGATGTCGTTCCAGTTAAGTCCACACTTGCGTATTTCCTCTTCACACGAGCGCCTCCAAAATAGCCTTGGGCGTCCGACCCGTCTCTTCCCGATTGGGTTCCATTCCAGAGCATGACGCGTGATGTCATCATAAGGTTTCCGCAAGGTGTGCCCAACCCATCTCCACTTTCTTCTACTGATCTGCTGGGCGATCAGGTCCTCAGCAGCAATCTGCCACAGGTCTTGATTCCTTATCTTTTCTGGCCATTTTACCCCAATAATTCGACGAAGGCAATTATTGTAGAATGATTGCAAGCGGCCAGAAGACTTTGCTGTCACTCGCCAGGTTTCCGATCCATAGAGTAGCACGGATTTGACGTTGCTTCTGAATAATGGGTTTCAAAGCTATGAACGCGTATCTTGCTTTGCCGATTCTGGCGACTATGTCTTCGTCCGTGCCACCACTTATTAAAACAAGGCTGCCGAAGTATACGAATTGCGTGACGTCTTTAACTGCTTTACCATTGATGGTGACTGATGGGTGTTCATCAATTAGCACACGGAGGACTTCTGTTTTTTTCTGCATTCACGCGTAGTCCTGAAGACGTTGGGGGTCACGTGATATCAAGCAGACATCATCAGCGTATTCCAGATCCTCCAAATGGTCGGATTCCTTCCAATCGATACCGTTCCTCTCCTTTTACGGTCTGTTTCATTATCCAGTCTATTACCAACAGGAAAATCATTGGGCATCCCTGGCGGACGCCAGTCTCAACTGCAAATGGATCGGTCAGTCTTCCGTTGTGAATTACCTGACAGGAGGCACCTTCATACAGCTGCTTTATGAGGTCCATCATGTGAAGCATTACCCAAAAACTGCTCTAACAGTTTGTGTTCATTTTACTATCGTAGACTGGTCGAGCACAATAAGACCCCTTCTCGCTATTTTCCTTTGTTCGCACGCTTCCGTCCTGATTGTGCGGTAGTAGAATCTCGATATATATTTTTAATGTAATGCTTTCGTGTATGGTGTTGATTAACTTTACCTTCCTCGAAATCGTATTGCCGATATATCCGTTGTATTTAAACTCACCAGGGTCACATTTGTCTAAGTTTTTGTTGAACGTACGATATCCCAGAAGAGTGTGTCTAAGAGCTGCGTAATCGATGTCGTGTGTGAATTGACAATTTCTACCTTCACTAGTCTGCAGGATCTATCTAAAAACATTCTTACCCAGCGATGTACGATAGGTTAAACCATCTTGATACTTATTCATTTGCATGAATTCCCATCACACATACACCCCACGACCGGTCTCGTGCTGTTTGCACTCACCAGGTAGGGACAACAGTGGCATACAAGCGCTCCTTGTTTACCATTACTCCACTGTTTCAAGCGCATGCGGATCCTGATCTCACTGTCCCTACCTGATGAGTGCAAACAGCACGAAACCGGTCTGGGGTGTGAATGACAGAAAAGCATGCAAATGAATATTTTGTTTCATGGTTATGGGTTTAACCCCATTTAACATGTGTTTGGACACATGCTTTGAACAAGTTGGTCGTACCAGCCTTATCCAACAGTGGCATACAAGCGCTCCTTGTTTACCATCCCTCCACTGTTTCAAGCGCATGTGGATCCTGATCTTACTGTCCCTACCTGATGAGTGCAAACAGCACGAAACCGGTCTGGGGTGTGAATGACGGAAAAGCATGCAAATGAATATTTTGTTTCATGGTTATGGGTTTAACCCCATTTAACATGTGTTTGGACTCGTGATTGAACATGTTGGTCGTACCAGCGTTATCCAACAGTGGCATACAAGCGCTCCTTGTTTACAATTACTCCACTGTTTCAAGCGCATGCGGATCCTGATCTTACTGTCCCTACCTGATGAGTGGAAACAGCACGAAACCGGTCGTGGTGTGTGTGTGATGGAAATGCATGCAAATGAATATTTTGGTTCATGGATATGGGTTTAACCTCATTATACATGTGTTTGGACACATGTGATTGAACAGGTTGGTCGTACCAGCCTTATCCAACAGTGGCATACAAGCGCTACTTGTTGATCATCATACTTGTTTAAACTTGGCGACGTTGGTCTGTTGAGGACCTGACAGTCTGCTGCGAAAGAGGATCTGTAGTCCCTCGAGTACTGGGAAGAAGCTGGACGGGTATGCATGACTGTCCACAGTGGTATCGTCTCCGGTCGATACATGTTGCGCTAAAATTCTACGTGGCACCCAGCTGATCGAAACAAGGCGTTATACTAACGCATCAGCGCATCTATTGTCAGTCTAAATTTTCAATCCATCGTTTCTTTTCGGTCATGTTTTGAAATTCTTTTTTAAGTGTCCTCATTTCTAAACTGACTTTCTTCTCAACAGGTTTCTGTACATTCAAAGGTGCCTGAACTCGGGCTAGCTGTAAAGATACTCATTACGCGTGTAATACTCTACTTGTTTACCGCGAGGATTTTGTCTATTCCAGGCGTCGGAGGTTGTTTCGGTTCTATCGTGGTGAGCCGTATGTTGACCCGGATCCACTCGAAAACCACGCCACCCCTTTGCTACCGCAAATCCTCCAACGATTCCACGGACTCACCCGCGGAGACGGACAGGTTACCGCCTCCCTCACAAATGTCCAACTTGGCCGAGGTCCAGCAGGAGGCTGAGGATGTCTCTCGACTGATACTCGTCTGCTGCGTTCCGGTTCACCTCATGTTGGCCCTTGTTAGCGCGATGCTTCTCGATTGGCTGGCCATGGAAGGTGTTGGCACCTCGGTCGACATGTTCACTGGCAGTACCGTGGTTGCTTATGTGTTGGCCGGCGTTGGTCAGGTTAGTAGGAGGACTCCGTTTCATTATATTGTATAATGTTGTTGGCCTCCGAGGGTCGATCTTCACGATGGAAGCGCATATCGGCTTTGTGTTTGACAGTCTTTCGCATGACTAAACAGCTCTGTGCTGTACGGCCAACATCGTGCTAAAATGATTGGCCAAAGGTAGTGAGCTGCATGCTGAAACCATTTCTATGTCTATTTCACCCCTCATATCTGCCTAGGTCTGGGTAACCTGACAGCATCTTCGCCCAGGTGCAGACTCCGACTGTGCGGCACTTTGCCCGGATCAGGCTTATGCTTTCATATCATGACTAAACAGTCCGATTCGGGAGGACCAATCTCTCCTGCGTTCCGCTTACAGGGATTGGCAGTACTCAGCCTGATGGCGGCATTTGCACGCTGACGGTATGCTCTTCGTTCAGCAGTCGAGAGAATGTGTGTGTAGTTCTGGTCACTTAGCTATTGTTCGTTTCGGGATGAACCGTAAGAAAATGCTTTCGTTTTAATATCCAGGCCGAACCTTGATGCAATCTAAATTGCTTCCAACTACGTCACCTGGTTAATTGGTATGGGATATCACTTCAATCCTTCGTAGATCGCTGATGTGTGTTTCAGAATCTGCTCGACAACTGGTAATGAGAATCTTGCCTCGCCCCTATGTACAGATTAAATATACACCTTCACTAAATCTCCTTCCATAGACCGGGTAGAATTGTAATAAGCTTTTGATTTAGCTAACGGACCTCTGAAGGCTGCCAAATTTAATCGCCTCCTGTGTATTTTCCTTCGGTGATTTAGCCGTCGAATTCGGAGCTTTGCGCGAACGAGTGTGTGATCAATGCCTGATGCATTCCCTGTTTCGGTCCCACGATCAGACCTACAGACAAGCACTTGTGACATTCGGCGGGCGTGAAGTAAGATGTAATCGTTACCAAGTGTTTCCTGGAGTGCTGAAATTTTGTGCTGCAACCACATTAGGCGATCACCGTTCTCGCAGCACTGTCCCGAGCCAAATCTGCTCAAAACTTGGCTTGTTGCAGCATCTGCTGCATTCCAATCGTCTGCCAACATGTCATTTCCAGTAACTTTATCAAGAAGAAGAAGAAGAAGAAATTGGCTTTATTCATATAAACGAATTTTTAGCAGTTACAAAAATTTCACCAAATAATTTAAAACAAATTGACCGACAGGTTCCGATATCAATTTGTCGACTGAACGATGTTTCTTGATTTCGTCTTGATTGATAATTTCCACATGTGATCCAGTTTATTAACAAATGGTGTAACCAAAAGTTTTGAGACAATACTGTCACAACAATTCCCGGTATTTTGTAATTCGTTCAAAATTGCGCGTCGAAAATTGACCTCAGTTGATTGGAAAAAATGATGCATTTTGCCCACAGCTAGCGTTGACCTTTAACGAAAAATGTTGAAAAAACCTGCGGAGAAATAAAGGGTGGAACCCGGTTATAGGAAATTGTCTCTTGCTTTTCGGTTGCAGATAGCATGCGGGAGTTCACAATGGTCATCCTGAAAGAATGCCTCCTCAGAGAGACAAATCCAATTGTTGATGACACCGGCGTCCATCATATGAGTGCTTGCTTTGCATAATCACCAAGAGTTATCGTTAATCCACGCTGACCAGTTCCACCTTCATGTCTATTGCAAGGGAGAATCAACTCCGGGGGCGTTAATCAGTTTGCATCCGTGTTCAGTTAAGCGTACCTCAGAGAGAACAGCAATATATGAAACCAGGTGAAATGTCGCACGCTCTTAGACTGCACGTGAGCTAAGACACTGTTAGTTTACCCCAGCCAAGACAGTTATACAAGTAATGTCTGATGGCAGTAAGACTCTGTTTGTTTGTTTGAAAGAACAAGCCTGATCTAGTCAAAGTGCCGCACAGTCACAGACTGCACGTGGGCTACGATACTGTCAGGTTGTCCGGGACTAAACAGATATGAGAAAGTGCATACAAGTGCGAATGGTAGTGAGACTCCAGCGTATTACAGCATGCAGCTCACTGCCGGAGGCCAATCAATTTAGCACGGTGTTAATCATAATGTACTGACAGATCAACTTTGCACAAGTTTATCTATGTGATACAAATCGCTGTGGGGTTTTTTCACTTGGTTATCACTCGCGATAAAGCTCTTCATGACTTTGATCCTCTCTTTCATCCGTCACCTGTACTAGACACTTGCTTCCTCTTTCATCCCACCGCGGCATTGCCACTCTCATGCACCAGGTTTTCGTCGTTGTTCGTTTCGCCAAATGGATCGTGCTGACGAGCTGGCGTCACATCGCGTGTTCCGGTCACCGCTGGCCGTGGTTCTCTTGCATCCCACCGACCAGAGTTGCCGAACCTTCGTTGGCCGCTCTCGACTTGACTGGCATCGCGCTTACCACAGGCCTCGGGGATCTCGTCGGGTCTGTGTTGCTCACCTCGAGTCTGTATTACTTTCAGCTGTGAACCGAATGATTTATTATTACTATTATTATTATTTAATTGCATTTCACGTGAGAAGTATATAATGTCCTTCGTTTCGATGATTGCTTCTATCTTCGCTGCGTGTGTTGGGTTTGGGGATTATCGATTGCAGAAAAATAGAAATGCCCTCAACTATACCGGGAGTGGGATGTTGTGGTTGTTGCTAGCACGTTCACCTTCCGATAGTTTATCAGTTCGATTCCTGGCGACAGTTTTTAGAAAAATTTACCCACGTCTAATCAGAGTTTCGACTTTAAAGACATAATTAGATAAGGCTTGCACGACCAACCTGTTCAATCACATGTGCGCACACATATATATCTGTGGTGTGCAGCTACTACACCGTGCTAAATTGATTGGCCACCGGTAGTGAGCTACATGCTGAAACACGCTGGAGTCTCACTAACCTGACAGTAATATCGCCCACGTGCAGTCTCTGACTGTGCGGCACTTTGCCTGGATCAGGATTGTGCTTTCATTCATCCATTCATGGTGTGGAAGCACAAGCCTGATCCAAGCAAAGTGCCGCACGGTCATAGACTGAACGTGGGATAATATACTGTCAGGTGGTCCCAGCTTAGACATATATGAGAAAGAAAATGGAAATAGGAGTAGCAGTGAGACTCCAGCGTGTAACGATATACAGCTCACTACCGGTGGCAAATCAGTTTAGCCTCACAGGACAAAAGTACTGCAGGATTGCGCATCCGTGCACACACACGTAAATGTGGTCGTACCCATGGGCCTGAGCGAAAAATCCGTAGTAACATGCATTTCCGTCACACAAACACCCCACGACCGGTTTCGTGCTGTTTGCACTCATCAGGTACGGACAGTACGATCAGAATGTGCAAGCCTTAAAACAGTGAACAAATGGTAAACGAACTTTTAAGCCACGGTTGGTTAAGACTGGCACAGCCAACTTGCTCAATCACAAGTGCACGCATACAGATGAAATGCATGTGACTACGGTTTTTTGTTCAAGTTCATGAATTTAACCCTATGCACGTGTGTGCACGGATGTGCAATCGTGCATCATTTCTGTGCTAAATTGATTGGCCACCGTAGTGAACTGCATGCTGAAACACGCTGGAGTCTCACTACCATTTCTATTTTCTTTCTATTTCTTTTGTCATATCTGGCAACCTGACAGTATCTCATCCCACGTGCAGCCTCTGACTGTGCGGCATTTTGCCTTGATCAGGCTTGTGTTTTCACATGTGTTTGAACAGGTTTGCTCGTGCCAACTCTATCCAACAGTTGCTTACAAGTTCACTTCTTTCTTACCGTTTCTCCAGCGTTTGAGTTCGTGCGAATCCTGATCTTGCTCTCCTTAACTGATAAGGTGGGGTGCATATGATTGAAATGCATGCAAATATGCATTTTCTGTAATTATCCCTAATTCCCGCACAATCAACAATTGTCAGCAAAATAACCGTGAAGCATTAGTATCCTTTCCATTTGGTGAAATCATGTGACATTTGTCAATGAAACCGAAAGTATGCATCAATCATGTATTTGCCTCAGTGACGTTAGTTTGATTTTCATTAATTTCGTCAAATGTGTTTTAAAGCCACTTGTGAAAAGAAACTTGGAATCAACCAGTTAGAATGGTATTTGAGTGACGTTTTTCTTCTGGCATTCATGCTTTGTCAGATCCAGGGTGTTATTTGGAATACGAATCATATTTAAATGGTGTTCCATCCACAAGCCTTAGTTGACTTTAACCCTGGATAGTGATTGGTAAACCCTAGAGTTGTCAACTCACGTATTCAGTTGATCCATTTACCTAGAAAAAACTCAGTTACATTTTTTTGAACGGATTCAATTAACGAGGGAGATTGAAGCGAGCTAATTCCTTTCATTCTTTAACATGTGAAGTACGGAAATGGGATATTTAGAGACCAACGTTTATAATGATAGTCTCACCCATTTATCAAATTTCATGAGCTAGCACCAAATGTGAAGCTATGTACGTGCGCTATTTACTCCTGTATCTATCGAAGTGTCAATTATGAGCTCTCTGATGAAATGCAAAACACCACCCTCGCGCACTGAAAAGCGAACCCCTTAAAATTCGTTCTTTTGGGGAATTGCGTGAGAACCGTTTGTATGACAACCGTTTCGGAAAGGGGAGCAGCTGGAGCTATTGAACGATATGCACTGAGACTGGACCTTAACGTGGGGCGATGGTTTGTGTACCTCTATGACCCATCGTGCTTTCCGATCACCTTCAGAGTCACTCACCCTGTGGGTTAGGCTTTTTAGCCCAAGGCTTTGGTCGAGAACCCTAATTGTTCCCTGTCTAAGCATGGGTGACCTGGCAGTATCCCAAACCGTATACAACCATGACTATTACCACGAAACCCAATTCCATAGTGCATCGGCCGTCGCGCACGATAAACAGGGTCGCCTTACTTGCTGCATACAGAAGGGCTGGTATGCGAAAACAAGCGACTGCTCTTCAAACTGTTTCTGACCTCATCCCATTTCTATCAAATCCGTAGCTATTTAAGTCCCACCTTTCCTCATCTTTTAGGATTTTACTTTTTCATGGTTGTGTGGCAGTTAAGCATTCGGTACGTGCTACCGGTGTAATGCTGTCTATGATGATGATGAACGATATGCAATTTACCAAGGTCGGTCAAATGGGACTAACATTTGTGATGGTTCGAAGGAAACCGGTGGGCACTAAATCGAATGAAAAATCAGAAAGACCAGTGATCCCCGTTGTGTATAGGTTGTGGGAACGAGATTTGCCCAATACAAGATGGGCGTGTATTCTATCCTTTGTCATGTGCGTCATAATAATAGAGATATGACTAATGGGCTTTTTTTCTTGTTGGATTCGTGTAGTGAACGTGATTAGTATTGCAATGGTTGAACTCAGAGGTCAATTGTGACGCAATCAACAAGTAGACGAGAACGCTTGAAGGTAGGTGGTTGACTTAAGATTGAAGGTCTTCGAGGCGTAGTCTCCGTTTCAACAGGGAACTTGGTTTGACCTCGAGTGACATGCGGTAAATATCATCATCCCCCACTGGTGATGACCGTTGAAATGCATGTGATGGACACATTTTCGAGTTAATTCCCTGAGAAATCTTTTATCATATCTTTTGTAAAAAGGGGTCAAACAAACCAACCGCTATTCAACACCTTTTTAGGTACTTGTGACATGCTAGCCCACTGTAACATTGAGAAACCAGCTGGCGAACCTGAGCGATAAACTTACTATGAGAACATAAACAAGGTCACATGCAAAATTTTCTGCCCGCATCGTCACATATTACCTCAAGTTGGAGCAATATATGAGCAACTAGATGATATAATCAGCAATCGTTATTCGGACGGCGTGCAACTGATCCAATACAACAGAGTTCTGACTATCGTTGCCAGCGCTGCGGGAGAGATTGTTCCTCCCTAATCGAACTGTTTAGTCATTCCAAAAGCTGTAGAACATGAAAATTCATGCGATTGTGATGTACATCCATGGTCGACATCGACCGAAGGAGGCCAACAACAACAATCGTGTTAAAGGTGATTCGATTGTTATCAATCTGATACATCACCAAGGACAAAGCTCATCGCAATCGAGACTTCCTCGAAGTATTTTATTTCACGCCGCAAACGACGATTAGACACGGTCAGTTAAAAACTGTTACGGATCAATGACAACTCACTCACTCATCACGAGTTGAGTTCAATCACTCATGCATAAACGATAAACCCCACATTTAACTTCTGCAACTCCGAAAATACCAGTGAACTAGCACCCAGTATCTGCTCTGAACTTGTTGATCTCTGTTTAAAATAGCGAGAATTTGCTATCAATAGAGAGGTATTTTAACATTTTTTACAAATATAGATGTCTGCAAGCGGCTGTCAGGGCCATGAGGCCACGGACTGATGGAAATGATGCTTGCTCGTTAGCCATGGTTGGGACATGTCTTAAGAATGCCTCATCGCCGTTTACCATGCCGCGCCTCATTCGCAGAGCCTGGTAGAAACGACCGGGTGGCAATGAAATGAGGTTGCGCGCTGAGATGAAGAAACTCACCGTGGCGCTAGGCTCAGTAGGACGTATTCGTGTGCCAGGGTGTGGTCTAAAAGATCCACCAAATAGTTGGTTGGAAACCTTCCGCCATAAGCCTACAAACCGAAATCGGTGGCGCCAATGTGTATGCGTGTCATAATGTTTTTTATCTGATATTATTATATTATATTGGATAAATATAAACAAAATCGCATTCAGTGAAAATACTAAAACAAGCTGATTTTGCGCACGACGATTACTTGCTCTGCCACCTTTAAAATGTGTGAACAGGCCCATTTGGGAGGAACACTCTTTCCCTCAGTGCTCACAGCAATCAGCAGTAGTTTGCCGATCAGCAGCGTTCGCACGCTGTCTGCATTTACTTTACTTTGTGCGACTATCTCCTCCTGGAGGATGAGTCGGCTTCAAAGAAGATTCTTGGGAATTTGGGTACAAAGCGGCGTCCCCAGCACCACTCGGCGTTTGATCGAGTCAGCTTCTCTAGCCTTTGCACAACCAAGTGCGACCTGCAAAGGCACATGGAGTTGCCAGAAAGAGTGGTCTATCCAGACTCTGTTCCAGGTTTTTCCTCAGGGTTTTCTCCCGAAGCCTTTCCCGCGATCGGGTATCCCGCAAGGCAGCGGAGATTGAAAATCAGGGTTTTCCTTCCCTTAGATGAAA
>JACCGJ010016985.1:0-16171 GCA_013407085.1 Atriophallophorus winterbourni | reverse complement strand
AAGGTAGGGTTTCTCTTCACCAGCACGGTGAGAGGTCAGCTATTCAGGAAACAATGCAATAGTATGCGTGAACAATGTGTGGTGTATGAAATCACTAGCCTAGTTGAGGTAAAGTGAAACACAGTCATAGACTGCATGTGGACTAATATACTGTCATGTTGTTCAGGCCTAGACAGATATGATAGAAATGTAAAAATACGTTTTTTTGTTTTTTTATATAGTTTTTTATTAGACAATATGCGGAAATATGATAGACCATTTAACGTCTAATTCCCTTTTAAAGCTCAATTTGAACGTAACGCACCGTCATTGATACCCCGTTTTTTTGAAATTAAAACAGTAGATAAGTAATTAGACTGCGAACAAGCTTGCACCGGACTAATGGCAGTTGTAAATAGATTTTCCTCGTTCTGGAGCCTACTGAAAACCGAATCTTGCTTATTTTTCTGCCAAAGAGTTTTTCATGCACTCGTATTCTACTGGCGGGCCATTTTGTAGTACGTCTTCAATGACTACTTCAGCAGATGACTTGAACATTTTATGTTTGCTAAGGTTTATCCATTTTATGGGAGTTTTTAAGCCAGGCATGGGCGTTTTTGAACGATTTCAATGAAAGTGTGGTTGGGGCTTCGTATAATGGACAACTTTGAAACTCGTTCAAGGTGAGCACGTTTTAAAAGAAGCGTATCACTGTCCAGCTGGCTTATAAATTCTACCGAAATCGGATGAGCGCTACTTACAGTTGCGTTTCACCGGCCCACACGATGGACCCTTTTTACCTGGCAGTTAATTAGCCTTGCCATGCGCAAAACATGTTGAACCATATAACGGTCTATTCGCCGCCGGCATTTGCTTTCGCGAAACAGCAGTTTTTCATATAGAATGGGAAAAGTACAAGTTGGCCTCGTTTCCGCCATTTTATTGGGTGCAGCAAGCTTGCTTAATTGTTCAGCTTAGGCATTTATTTGCCTTTCTAAAGCAAAATAGATTGATTGCTGTGGTTTTGCCAGACATTTATCGTTATCGACGGTTTTCTTTTTAGGGTGCTTTTCACCCCCCTGTAGTGGTTTTCGATCCCTACCGATGGCACCTCGGTCAGGGCCCGGTTTTATTGATTGGGGTGTTTTCTTTCTTACGACTTCGGCGAATGACAAAGGAGAATTCGCACCTCCTGCTACAACGTTGTTCATACTACGGCCAGAGGTCCTCAGGAAATCTTCCCTTGAGTTTCGTTTACGGCAAACATTATCACTACAACCTCCTAAATTTTGATTAGTTGAATTGCTTCAGCCACAACTCCTGTCAGCCTTCATACATATTATTTCGATTGGTTGAATTCTGATTGGTTGCTTCAGCTCCAATAAATAGCTCTGCAAGGGGTCCGCCGTCACTTTTAATTATGAGCTCTAACGATATCAGTAAGATTTTTTAGGGAATTATTGGCAACCGCGCGATTAGAAGTCTCATGGAATTGAACCATTTGCTGAGCGATTTCGCTCGAGTTTCTGGTACCCACTATGCCATCCATACATCAAAAAGGAACCAATCAGGCCAGTTGACATTTAGTAAATATATATGTCAACGAAAAGGATACTCTCAGAAAACAAATCTTGGCCTTCGCCGTAGAAATTCAATTGCAACACAATGCGAGGCCCATCTCAACTTGAGGCGTATGAGCTCTGGTTCCCGCGTCACCAATAGTAACATAGTTCATAACCATGAATTACAAACCAGGGAAGCTGGGTCGTGGTTCTTTCGCAACCGACGTCTAACGCCTTCGGAATTGGAGATGATTTGACCGCTGCTGGAATGCGAGGACTCCTCATTCAACATACGGGAACACTCGATATCAGAAAAATCTTACCAGATGTGATGTGGTTAACATGCGCCGGCGAGTTCTGGTTGGCCGTAACAATCCAGGTAAGTGTTGTTTCATTACAATTAAAATAACTTGATTAAATGGACGGTATTTATTATCAATTTTCCACAGCGTATATACGACGAATGGAAGAGGAACTCAACGTCCATGGAAAGGCACGCGTGCTGCTGGATGAGACGAACAAGATGACGCATTTCATATATACAACCCCAGAAATGCTTAGTTTGATTAACAGTTCTTCTGGTTTTATTCTCATCGATGGTACATTCCATACCAATCGCGAGAAATATTTTTTATATCAATTAATGGCAGTAGATGGATCCCGCAAATTCTTGCTGTAGCAATAGGCTTTTTGTGGAGGGAAACGGCCGAAGATATCCGCACCTTTCTGCTTACCTTTGTCGAATTAGTCGGTGGGTGTGGTGATGTGAAAGCCATCATGTCCGATGGAGCACTTGCGATTGCGAATGCTGTAGAGAACGTATTCTTACACGCTTCGCATCTGCTTTGTCGGGTGCACATGCTCCGTAATGTAACTCGCCGTAACCCCCGAACGCAGGCACTAAAATGGGTATTTGTTGCCATGAAAACCCAAAGTTTGTGGGAGTACGCGTATGCCTTAATCCATATGCAGTGTGCAGACCCTCTATTCTTCCAGTACTTCAAAGGGTAACACTGTTGCAACTCCCGTAAGTGGGCGAATGCACGCCGACCTAAGGTAGCCACTTACTGTATTGGGGACACGAACATGTTCCAGGCCATGCACGGATGTTTAAAGATGTTCCACATTAGTGGTAAGATGGCAATTTAGGAGGCCCTTCGGTTATCTCAAGTCAGTGCGTCGTATCTTATTTGGCAACGCCAACACGAAGTTTCTACGGCGAGTCGTAAGCGGGTTCGCGTCCTCAACCACACAGAATTAGATTCCCTGTCTGATGTTCTTATGCCATACGCCGTAGACCTCATCACCGCTAACGAACCTGCTTCAACTGTTACCATAGTAGGTTCCAGTGATAATATGGTAATTGTAAGTGACACGCGTTCTTGGGGTGTGTGCTGCCTAAATCGGAAATGCACATGTCCGTTTTTCGTAGATCAAGCTTTGCCATGCAGGCACGTGCTTTTTGCTGCGATATTCAAAAACGCTGATGTAGCTTTAATCCCGGTTTCTTAGCGCTGGTTACGCAGTAATAATCATGCAATGCCAGTGGACTTTCTTTCTGTGGACTGTCCTAGGCAAACTAGTAGAGTGGTTTCATCGGGTAGATCTTGCGGCCACGATTTGATTGATAGGGTTCAACGCCATTTTGAGCCACCAAACTTTAATCATTTCCTTCGTAGTATTGAAACCTATGTGAGCACCAATAGTTCGCGTCCCTTGCTTCCGTTTCCTTGGGAACGTGACATCGGCGATATTTCATTGGCGTCGGTACGGTACGACAACATACCGTTGGAAACAATATTGAATGTAGAACACAGTGAACCTAGTAACCGTCAGAGTTCGTCTCCCATAGCCAGTTACGACGAAGAAGCAACGATTGCCGGTATCAAGGGAAACGATGCCAGGATATTAGACGTTCACGATGGCCGGATCAACGATCGAGGACGGGCAGCTTCTTTTGACAACACAATCCCATCCACCTCTCGACTACCTCCGGTAGATCTGGATGAGTTTTAGGGCCACGATCAAGTATGTGATCAGTGTGATTCAGATGAACCACCTGAGTTTGCAGGGAAAAAGATAAAATGGGAGCAATGCCCTTATTATTAATAATAATAATGTATATTCTTGGATAAACCAAGTCATGCCATTCTTGATCATCATCATATTGCAACCAGTGGTATAATCTCTACTGTTTAATCACCCCGCCATTTGAAACAGATAAGTGGTGCTTTTATTGTATGCAAAAGTTTTAATGATTTAATCATGTTGTGTTTCGGCTAACGCGGCCCCGGTGGATTTATGATGAGTTTGAGCATCAAGTAATTCGCGATGGGATTTTAACTCGTCATCTGCGTTTCAGGAATGGTTCGAAAATATGATTCGTTATACGTGGATCAATACACCGATGAATACATTCCATACGTAAGTTTTTATCGATAAAAATGTTTACCATGATGCCGTGTGTGGTGTTCTTCCAGTGAACTGAACCAACACTCTCGCTGGAAAGCGTGAACGTCTGACAATAGTTTGCGCATTAATGATCTTGATTCTCTTATCTTTTTCGGTAAAACCTACTGCTTTGAATTATATCCAACGAGCAATACGAGGGAGAACATCGTACGGCTAAAAATAAAAATTGTTAGCGGCAACGCAACACGAACCTGCAACTGAATACATAAGCTTGTATTTACGTTAATCTTCCTAATATTCTGTTATACTGTACATACCATAATTCTATGCCTATCTCTCCTCCAAGTGTTGCCATCTCGTGCCTCCGGACACATCGCAATATCTATTTGAGGATACGAGGAATAGAAGGTTCACTGAAAAAAAACTTGCTGTTCAACAAATTTCGAAATATATATTTTATTTCACATCCATTGGCTCAATAATACTATATTCTTGGTAAACCAAGGCATGCAAAATAAGATCAGGTTATCAATGTGTACAAAATAAATAAATTGTAAAATGATCTTATCAAGCGGATTTTTTGAATATTTTTCCGTTTAATAAAGGATGGTAAATTTACAATGGTAAGAAAGTTAATTTTTTCGCGCAATGTCACACAGTAATAATGATTCATCACGATTTCATCAAATTAAGCAAATGGAGAGGATCCCATAGATTCTGGAGCAGGGATTGAAAAAGAAAAGAAAAAATGTTACAAAATAAATGGTGCGCATGAAGATTTAATTGTCACAGTAAAAATAAATTTATGAAATAAAGAAAGTTCTTTTATGAATGTATAAATTGACTTCTTGAGAATGCTGGTGGATGTGATTGAAGAATTGTATATAAAAGACCGAATTTATTTTGCAACAATATAGAAAATGGCGATGAGGAGAGATTTTGGCTTAAATTGCATGAGGTTTGGGCCAGTAGTACGATCCAAAAAGTTGAGGAATTGTCGGAAATAGGGAAACCAGAACTGTTCGTCAGTATGTCTTTCGGTCCATATTGAAGAATCAGTCGTATGCGGAAGGATCAAGGGGCAGTGTCGGAGTTGGTTTGGGAGTCGAAGACATTGGAACACAATAAAAGATATTCTCTTCACCATCACGTTAGAACGGATCAGGTTCGTAGACCTTTTCAACCTCCCTACACTGGCCCTTTCAAAGTAATCAGCAGACATGCAAAGTATTTTGTCATCGACAAGAATGGTGAGCACGACACCGTCAGCATTGATCGTCTCAAAGTCGCATATGTTGAGTCTGCTGTCTCTTCGGAACATGACGCTGTTCCAACCAAGATTGAAAGCACTGCCAAGACTGTAGTTATTCCATTCCCACCTAGTCCCTCAAATCCAAGTGAACATTCATCACAGTCCACACAGTCTACCCAACCATGTATATACTCACCCCCATCCGTCCCCGAACTCGTTCCGGTCGTACCGTCAGGTGGCCGCAAATCTTGCAGACTATGCGGATTAACTTTTCTTTTCGAGTGTTTCACTCTCTTCTAGCGCTCTAGGGAGGGAGTATTATGGTGTTTTCATCATGGTATATTTTATTACATCAATCCTACATATTTTGTCATTTGTTTTGTTATAATGAAACATGTAAAATATGTACACAATTTGAATATGCGATTCACGCCGCGCTCGTGTTCTGCTTTGGGACAAGTATATCGCGTGTGACTGCCTGGGATTTGTATGCTGTTATTCGTTGCGAACTGTGTTCCGGTTTATTGCGTTCAATAACCAGAGACGTACTTTGTTAGTGGTGAAATCTCCGTTGGATCAACCGCTACAAATTGGTGAGCCCCGAACATTTTTTCTTTTTGAAATTTTCGTTCGTACCATATACTCCCAGTTATTTTGATTTAGCTGTAATATCTATTTTTCATTTACTAAATTCGATTATTGTCATCATGGTTGATAGTAAATCAAAATCGAACCTCCGTTCTAACGGTAAAGTTACTCCAAAATCCGGCGAATGTAAGACAACAGGTAAAAGCCAACATTCAAAAAACGTAGAGCATAAATCCAACAAAAAACCAACGTCAATCTTGACAAACTTGGACGACAACATTTGTGGCAAAGGAGAATGCTCCAAAGGCGTAACTGAAGGAATTGAGTGTATTAGTTGCTCCACATGGTTCCACTCGCGTTGTTCCGGGTTATCAAGGTTAGAATTAAAAGAGCATCGACAGCGCACAAACTTACCCTGGTTTTGCGTACACTGTTCCAAAAAACCGATTATCCGCTCTCTGCTTACTTTGCTCGACCAGCAGAAAGAAATCATCTCTTCACTGGAAGCACGCGAGAAACTACTTGAAACGAAGTTTACGACCTGTTCATCACCACCTAATTCTATTAAGGACGATATCCGCCCCAAAATCGCCACCAAGCTTGGCTACTCCAAAGTCGTTGCTGCGTCACCTCGTGTACAAACTGATCCCCATATCTCGAAGCTACCATTAGTCCCAGCGATAGATGCAACACGTCCTTCTGCTAACCAACAGAAAAAAAAATTCTCGCGATGGTAGAATGACGGTGATCTGCACAAACGTGCCCGAATCCAAGTCGCCGTGTTTTAAAGAACGTCTATCCGAAGACTTTTCGCAATGGGATCAAATTTGTCGTACCCTTCAGGTTTCCTCGGAAGCCGATAGCGTGGTGCGGTTGTCCAGGCCTCCGAATTCGTCTCACCTAGGAGAACCCAGACTTCTGCGTGTCACACTAAAGTCCGTTGAAGCAGCTGAAACCGTGCTTCTCTCCACTTACGTACTTCGCAAATCCCCTACTCCAATCCGCATCTTCGCCGATCTACCATGGGCAGCACGGCAAGCCAAGAAAAAGCCGTCATTTGACTGGAAGCAGGATAATGACAAACGTAGTATATACGTACACGGCATTCCTGAGCTTTCCGACGCCGACGAATCCAAAAACAACATTCACGACTGTGAGCAATGGCGCTTTATACAGCAACAATCTGACATAACCGCCACACTCACAACGTCGCTAAAACGCCTACCCAAGTCACCGAACTATAAAGGCAATGCCCCCCGAATTACGAAAATAACATTCCAGTCGGAAAGTATGGTCACGTCGGCGCTCGAATGTTGGTACGCGAACCGATGGAAAGCTCCATCAGAAATTCGCCTTCGTTCGTCTATCGATACCAATCGGATTAGACCCGAGACGAAAATTACCGACCCAACACCCGAGGTCGAACAACCGGAATTACGTGAAGCAGCCGCCTCAAAAAACCTACCACAGCCGATCCCTTCCGGATCGGCTTCCTAGGTGTTACACCTCACGACGCCCAACGCAACCGCCATACACTGTCCTGTTGCTATACGAACATCCGAGGATTCATGAACAAATTCTCCGAATTAAAACTGCTCCATTCGACAAAAAACTTTGATCTCATTGCCATCACAGAAACCTGGTTGACCCCAACCATATTAGATACTGAACTAATGCTCCCAAACATGTTGTCATTCCGCATTGATCGTAAGACTAGAGGTGGAGGTGTCCTACTGTATTACAATCAAGCACTACGCTGTGAAGAGATCGAGAACCCTGATCTGTCTGTTCCTGACACTTTGTGGTGTAGAGTTTTCTTGCAGCGCGACGATGTGGCCTTGTTGGGTGTGATCTACCGCCCTCCAAATGCGGATTCTCATACAGACTCTTCTTTGCTGACTGCCATCCGACTCGGACTTTCTCAACACTTCACGCATGTCCTCATAATGGGAGACTTCAACTCTCCGGGTGTATCGTCAGGCTCGCCCAGCCATCAGTTTGGACGTGACTTATCAGAATTGATTGCTACCCATCCATTGTACAGCCATGTCAACGAACCGACACGATTCTGCGGCCACCAGATCCCGTCTACCCTCGATCTGATACTCACCAACGAAGAACTGATGGTCGAAAACATGATGATCGAACCACCACTGGGTCATGCTGATCATGCCGTGCTGATATTTGACTACCTCTGCTACTCTCATTATGAGGGGATACCGGACGCCACTACTAGGAGGATTACGAACTACACGCTACTGCGTGAGCTTGTTGCCGCGAACACGTGGGACTTGCTACATACTACGCAACTTGATACTGCTTGGAGTTATTTTGTTACACGATGGCACACATTACTTGACCTATCATCGACCATGAAGGCAATACCAACAAAACGCGACCGACCGACAATTAGAAGCCGGACCAAAAAAATGATGGCACTACGGAACCTTGCATGGCATACTTTCTCTTGATGCCCCACCTCAGAGAACTGGGAATTCTACAGATTATTGCGAAACCAGTGTACATCTCTCAAACGCAATGATCAATTCCTTTACCAACAACAGCTAACTTTGAGACTTCTAGACAACCCGAAGCTGCTATACAAGGAGATCAACGCTCGGAGGAAAGTGAAAACAGGTATCCCTTCGCTCAAGACACCCTCGGGTCTATCCACGTCACCTGAAAAAGTCGCCAGCACTTTCGGCGCGCAGTACGCTCCCATTTTTCGCGCTGCCCCTAAGTCCGTAGTCATACTTGCCCCAGTGTCTCCTGTGCCTTCATTGAGCTCAATCATCTTCAGCCTCGACGCCGTCTACCACAAATTGACCCACCTGTGACAGAATAGCTCCTCGGGTATAGATCACATACACCCAAAGGCTTTGAATGCAGTCGCAGCATATATCTCAAACGATCTGGCGCTATATTTCCAGCGTTCACTCGACTCAGCTGAAGTCCCACAAACTTGAATACAAGGCTTGATCACTCCGGTCTTTAAAGGAGGCGACCGCACCTTACCAGCTAATTACCGCCCGGTGACCCTGCTGTCTGTGATCTCAAAGGTCATGGAAAGTATTATAGCTGACACCATCACACGCCACCTTGAGGAAAATCACATCCTTGCTCATGAACAGCATGGTTTCCGGCCAGGACACTCCCGCCTATCCAAACTCCTGTTGGCCAGGGACGATTGGACGAAAGCCGTGGACTGCAGGGTGGCAGTTGACGTGGCATACCTAGATTTGTCGAAAGCCTTTGATAGAGTTGATCACTTTATTCTCATTCAAAAGCTACGCCACTACGGAATCGATGACCCCTTCTTGACGTGGATCAGCCGATTTCTGCAAGATCGCCCATCGTGTGTGCGCGTAAAAGACGCCTATTTAGACTGTTTCCCGGTAACCAGTGGGGTTCCGCAGGGATCCGTACTCGGACCCACTCTCTTCCTTATATTCATCAATGATATCAGCATGATCTTATCAAGCTCATTTTTACTCTTCTCGGATGACCTCAAGGTTTGGCGTCGTATATCTAGCTTTGAAGATCATCAAATCCTGCAAAGTGACCTCGACCGCCTCTATCAGTGGTCATTAGAACACAATTTACCGTTCAACTCAGAAAAATGCCACATTCTGACCATTCGACACTCTGTTCGTTACGCGTATCACTTGGGGGACGACCTTTTGCACCATGTGGACCAGGTAAGCGACCTCGGCGTCATCGTACAGCACGACTTGGGCTGCTCCAGCCAGTGCAACAAGGCTGCAAGAACCGCAAACCACAGTGTTGGTCTTCTGAGGCGACTTTTCGGACGCTTCGACCGACGAAACTTCCCACAGCTACTGTCCGCCTACATCCGCCCCCCGCTCGAATATGCAGTCAGTGCGTGGCATCCGTGGCTCCAACAAGATATGAACGCCCTCGAAAAGCCACAACGGCGAGCAACAAAGCTTATTAACGGCCTTCAAAACATGTCCTACGAAGAACGGCTGCAGTATAGCGGCCTCTTCTCAATCCGCTACCGACTCCTCCGCGGTGATTTGCTTTTGACCTTTCGCATTCTCACAGAGAATCACCACCCTTGCAAGTCCTTGATGCCTCTATCCAATCGACGTACTCATCGTGGGCACAATCTCAAGATTGCTCATCAGAACAGCCGATTGAACAGTCGACGGCATTTCCTACCCCTTCGCATATGCCGTGTATGGAACGCTCTCCCGCCGGAGGTGGTATGTGCTGAGTCACTGTCTTCGTTTGAGCAACGTCTAGACAAACACCTTTGGCAATCAACTTTCAAATGACGTGTTTATCTTCCGCCATTCCGTTCTACCCCATTATACTACATACCACTCACATATCCATAAATAACTAACATTTTTCCAGTCTTTTCTCCCCAGCTCGCAAGCATCAATGTTGCTCACGCCAAGGCAACCGTCCGCAAGTCCGACATGCACAGGAGGACGTGGTGGGAATGTGTCTTGGGCTGACACTTCTCCCTATAAAAAGCCACAAATGTCCAATCAAGGTGTATGCTATACGCGAACATGGCCCGCTATAAGACCTATTTGCCTCCGTTTTTTATCTCATCATGTATGCTTTTTTAGCACGCCTTGTGCGACCCTCTGTACACACCACCCAGTGGTTTCTTACAAGCTATCAGCTTTTATTACCACAATAAAACTATTGACTATTGACTATTAAATGAATCTTAAATCAGCATTTTCTGATACGCCATCTGAAGACATTTCTACCGACACTATGTCGCACTTCAGTCTTCCATCTTTTGGTATGAACGACCCTCGCCTATGGTTCGCACAGATCAAAGTACTTTTCGAGTCTTACCGCGTAAACACTCAACGATCCAAGTATAATCGTGTAGTTGGTATGTTGCCATCGTCAGTCGCAAAGGGGGTTGCAGATTTAATTTACAACCGCCCTGCCGATAATCCGTACGATGCACTTAAACACGCCATTATCTCACGTATTTCATCTACTGACGAGCAAAACCTACGGAAACTTTTGTCCGGCTTAGAAATGGGTGATCACACTCCCTCAAAACACCTGCGACACATGCTTCAATTACAAGCAGACAAGCTTGTTGATGACAAGATCATTTGTGAATTATGGCAGCAGATTCTTACAGACGACGTCCGCAAAGTCTTAGCCATTATGGACAACCACACCAGTCTCCAACACTTGGCACGCATTGCAGACGAAGTTCACGATATCTCGCACAGCGTTACCTTGTCTCACGTCAGGCACACGAGTGATAAAAATCCCAGTACACAGACTCTGAGCGATTTTGAAGAGTTGAAGTTGATGTTCCATAACTTGTCACTGCAAGTACAAAACATCGCACGATCCCGAAGTAACTCACGAAATCATCATCCTCGTCAGCCCACGAAACGATCCACTAGTCGTTCTAACGGATCGCGAAGCCAGGCAGTAGACACGGCAGCTCTCTCTGGCGCCCTTCAAAGCCGTCTCTTCTACGTTACCGACAAGGCCACTAAAATGCGATTCCTCATCGACAAGGGTGCCGAAATTAGCGTCATCCCACCATCCAGTATGAAACGCAAGAACCCGTCTTCGTTGACGTTACAGGCGGCAAACGGAACGAAAATTCGCACTTTCGGTCAAAGATCACTTTCTGTCGAATTAGGTCTCAGACGTAACTTTCAGTGGATTTTCATTGTGGCGGATGTAAAAGTACCGATTTTGGGTGCAGACTTCCTTTATAATTTTAATCTTTCTGTTGATTTGGCTAATCGTAAGCTCACTGACAATTTAACAAAGCTTAATACATTGGTAGTTTTCTGTAATCCACCCATACAAACAATTCGCGTGCTTATCCCAGACACATCATTTACATACAGTTCGCTCGTGACAGAATTTTCTGATATTTTTAAACCTTCATCCTCTACTACTCCTGTCAAACACGATGTCAAACACCATATTTTGACCCGCGGTCCGCCCATTTTCAACAAACCTCGCAGATTGGCTCCCAAAAAGCTTGAAGTTGCCAAATTGGAACTCGAGCACATGTTGGAGCTTGGTATCATTCGACCCTCTCATTCTCCCTGGGCTACCCCTCTGCACATGGTTGAAAACAACAAAGCGGACGCTCGGCGTCCATGTGGTGATTATCGTGCCCTAAATCGAGTGACTGTCCCTGATCGTTATCCTATCCCCCACATACACGATTTTGCCCTATCCCTTACCGGCAAATCCGTTTTCTCCAAGTTGGATCTAGTTCGTGTCTATCATCAGATACCCGTCGATGAAGAAGACATCCCAAAGACCGCAATCACTACTCCATTCGGTTTGTTTGAATTTCTGAAAATGCCATTAGGCCAACGAAATGCTGCTCAAACATTTCAGAGATTCATGGATCAGGTTTTTCAAGGTTTGTCTTTTGTTCATGTGTATATTGATGATGTTCTTATCGTCAGTTCCACTCCTACAGAACACGTTGAACACCTGCGTACAGTTTTTCAGCGTTTGTCACATTACGGCATTATTGTCAATCCTGACAAATGTTTGTTTGGAGTTGCTTCCTTGGAAATCCTCGGTCATTTTGACGACAGCTATGGTATCAAACGTGTGCCACAAAAAGTATCTGCCATCAGTGAGTATCCCTGTCCAACTTTCCTTCGCCAGTTGAGACGTTTCCTAGGTCTTGTGAACTATTATAGGCGGTTCATTCCACATTGTGCCGCTGTATCACAGCCAATGACAGATTTACTACGCGAAAAGGAGCGCGATTTTAAGATAAATGACAACGCCATCAAGTCGTTCGAATGTTTAAAATCTGCATTGAACGCAGCTACTTCACTGACGTACATGTCTACGTGTTCCAATGCGGAGTTATCACTCGCCACAGACGCCTCTCAAGAAGCAGTCGGTGCAGTCCTTTAACAAGAAGTCGACGGTATCACCAAACCACTTGCTTTCTTTTCCCGACGTCTCCAACCAGCTCAGACACGATATAGTACGTTTGGTCGTGAATTGTTGGCCATCTATTATGCAATACGTCATTTTCGCCATTTGCTAGAAGGTCGCAATTCCACTGTTTGGACCGATCACAAGCCCTTAGCATTTGCCCTTGCTGCTGCTTCAGATAAATATTCACCTCGTGAGATCCGACATTTGGACTTTATTTCCCAATTCACAAGTGATATTAAATATTTGTCTGGACCGTCCAATACTGTTGCTGATGCATTTCCCGTATGGAAATTTCTGCAGTCTGTCATTCCCCCTTGGATCTACAGCAGCTAGCCCTTGCTCAACAGAACGACCCGGAACTCCAACAGTACGACACATCATCATTTTCTCGTGTTCGACAAATTCCTGTGCCCAATTCAAACTTGCATATATTGTGTGATTTTTCTACTACCCAACTCCGTCCTTTGGTGCCCGCTTCCTTCAGACGAATTGTTTTTGATCAAATCCATGGTCTATCTCATCCCGGTATCCGCGCTACTTGCAAACGTATCAGCGAGCGTTTCATCTGGCCGAGTATGCATAAAGACATTCAATCATGGACTAAATCTTGCATCCAGTGTCAACGCAGCAAAGTACAGCGTCATACCATCAGCGCCCTTGGATTATTCCCTCTACCGCGCGAACGTTTCCAACATGTCCACATCGATCTGGTAGGTCCCATGGCTATATCCAATGGTTTTACATACATTCTCACTTGTAATGATCGTTTCACCCGTTGGCCCATAGCTGTTCCTATTCCTGACATTAGTGCGGAAACGGTGGCGAAAACATTTCTGCAAAGCTGGATTAGCAACTTTGGTGTTCCATCAACCATAACCACTGACCGTGGATCCCAATTTCATTCAACCCTGTTTCGTGAGTTAAATAACCTTCTTGGTACGAACCACATTCGAACTACAGCATATCATCCCTGTGCTAATGGTCTGGTAGAAAGATTTCATCGCCAGTTGAAGGCCGCGTTGATGTCTCATGGAAATACAGAGTATTGGGCAGAGCATTTGCCATTAATTCTTCTCGGTATCCGTACGTCTGTGAAAGAAGATCTTGGTTGTTCTGCGGCTGAGTTACTATATGGCATGACACTTCGTCTTCCAGGTGAGTTGATCGCATCGCCTGACGTTCCAATTGACGTTAGCATTCCTCATTACGTCAATCGTTTACGAACATTCATGCGTCAATTACGCGTAACTCCTACCCGTTCCAATACCCGTCCTTTTTACCTTCCTGCCGATTTGCGAACATGTGATTTTGTTTTTGTTAGAACCGATCAGGTTCGTAGACCTCTTCAACCTCCATACACTGGCCCTTTCAAAGTAATCAGCAGACATGCAAAGTATTTTGTCATCGACAAGAATGGTGAGCACGACACCGTCAGCATTGATCGTCTCAAAGTCGCATATGTTGAGTCTGCTGTCTCTTCGGAACATGACGCTGTTCCAACCAAGATTAAAAGCATTGCCAAGACTGTAGTTATTCCATCCCCACCTAGTCCCTCAAATCCAAGTGAACATTCATCACAGTCCACACAGTCTACCCAACCATGTATATACTAACCCCCCATCCGTCCCCGAACTCGTTCCGGTCGTACCGTCAGGTGGCCCGCAAATATTGCAGACTATGCGGATTCACTTTTCTTTTCGAGCGTTTCACTCTCTTCTAGCGCTCTAGGGAGGGAGTATTATGGTGTTTTCATCATGGTATATTTTATTACATTAATCCTACATATTTTGTCATTTGTTTTGTTATAATGAAACATGTAAAATATGTACACAATTTGAATATACGATTCACGCCGCGCTCGTGTTCTGCTTTGGGACAAGTATATCGCGTGTGACTGCCTGGGATTTGTATGCTGTTATTCGTTGCGAACTGTGTTCCGGTTTATTGCGTTCAATAACCAGAGACGTACTTTGTTAGTGGTGAAATCTCCGTTGGATCAACCGCTACAGGTCATTAAAGAGTAAATCGATTATAAACGGTAAAAAAGATCAAAAAACAGTATTTTTTGCATTTTTGGCGTTTTTTCTTTTCTTTCTTTTTTAGTAAGTATATTATGACAAACCGTATTTTCATATATTTATATATGGGTTGAATATGAGCAGATCACGGTTAAGTATATGGTTATATGGTAAAAATGATTATAATACGCACGGTTACGATGAAGAAGTGTAGCAATGTGTCGAGACATGCCTAGACCTTAGGTAACCTTATTAAGCAAGAATTCAAGGTCAACGTGGTATTTTGCTTTTTACGAATCCTTTGGTTTGTATTTATTTGATTTTCACCGGATTTCAACATGGTTATGACTAGAAAATCTGCAAAAGTAAATAATACAGCACATACTGTCACGAAGATGCAAGGGAATCGGTGCCCCGCTGCTCGCTCGGGAGACTCTTGTCTGGTATGCGCTAAACAGGTTGCTGATAATGCAAAAGCAGTACAATGTGAAATATGTCTCAAATGGATGCATATTCGATGCGCAGGAATGAAGCCAGAGACGTATCAGTGGCTTCAGATTATATCATGCGATGTTATTCGGACTGTATGTAAGATATGCCTTCCACCATCAAGTGTTGAGCACGGAAGTAGTCAGAATAAAATCGTTGCTGCATCTACTAAAGCCGCTAAAGTGCTTGTCGGAGGTGACATAAACATTGACCCCACCTCAGCTGAGGATAGACACCACCTATCTGTGGAGAAAACTTGCATGCCAGTCGCTTCCTCGACTATAAGCCGTTTACATAATGGTATTAGTATCGAGGATCCATTGAACGTGCAGGAACTGGACGTTTGCTCGCCTTCAACACCGTTTGCTCAACAGTCAGGAAGGAATAAGACTTATGCAGATGTGACGTCGAAGGGTCTACAAAGTGATCAGGGCTATGAAATATTGTCACGGCGATTGAGCAAAATAGAGGCTCAGCTAAATGTAGTGGAAGAAGTACCTACTTCTGATAATGCTTTTAGATCTCCGGTCTCAAAGAAGCCACTTTTGGATTCTCGGAAGAGATGCCTTATTATGGTAAATGTTCCTGAGCAAACCGGGGACATGGCTGAAATACGCTTACAGCAAGAGCGAACATTCCTACAATCAACCTTTTCAAAGCTTTTTGATCAAGGAGAGGGAGGAGTTATCATCATTTCTGCATTCCGACTTGGCCGGAAGAAGGAGGATAAACCGCGGACGCTGAAAATTGTTTTAGCTTCAGATGAGCAAGTCCAGATGGTACTAAGACGCGCTCATAGTCTTAAGGGTGAGCCATTCAAGATACTACGCGACCTATCTCCTGAAGATAGAATCAAAATGAAAACAGCTACCCAAGAATTGCGAGCACGCAGGGAAGCTGGCGAGGGTGATCTCCATATTGTGGATTTT